>CATIWO010022331.1:0-39781 GCA_949673435.1 Macaranga tanarius | reverse complement strand
TGGCGAAATGGCCCTAAATATTCCAAGGGGCCATTTCGCCACTCCCACAGGCGAAATGGCCCCAAAAAAAGTCTGACCAGTCAAACCGAACCATAAATTGGGAATTTTTTTTAAACCAAACCACAAAAAATGAAATTTTTTTAAAATCAACCATAAAAAAGGAATTTTGAAAATTTTGAACCACATTTTGGTAAATAGCCCAGTGGTTAAGAGCCACCGGTTTTCCTTACTTGGCTTTAAAAACCCTTAAGACAACAACAAGATTCAGGTTTCTTTGTAAACTTATGTCAAGGATTTGGAGGATGGTCTTTGCATGTCACCCTGCCAAGCCATTTAGAAAAGGACAAACTGAAATGTTCTTTTTTATTAATTCTTTTATTAATTGACCAATTTTGATTAACAGCACTACTGAATTTTGAACCCACTATCTCATAATTTTTAAAATAATTGAAGTGTATTAATAGTCGTTAGATTAATTTGCAAGACTATCCTTACTAATCGGTATTTTAAGTTTGAGCCGTAGTGTATATGCAGTTATGTTAAATTAGTTATTAAAATTTTTTTGCAAAGAACAAGATTCTCAACTCGAAAGAAGAAATTATACCAAATATAAATTAGGATTCATTTTATTTGCAATTATTTTTTACAACTCAAAAAAATATTTAGCTTCATTGTATTTAGAAACATATTTTTCGTTTTCAGTTCCAAGTGCCTTGGATATGGATAGACATGAGCATAGTGCAAATGCTAGACAATTCCAGACATCCAAATCTCTTGGGGGATGATCCCAGAAGACTAAAATCTTATCATGGATATATTTTTAAGTATATATATAAACTAGTGAAAATCTTGCATTATTATAAGTCCATGCATAAAAAACAAACAGAATTACACATCTAAACCACAAAATTAAGCTTAAGAAAGACCGCACATAATTATTTTTAATTTTGATCCGGCAGCTCTCCTCCTCATAATCACTTATTCTATGCCCTTTCTAAAGATCTAATAAAGTTTTGTGATTATTAAAATAAATTTTAAGGTCATCTAAATGTGTCGCGGCTACTAGTTAAATCTGAATTATATTAATTATCTAACTAGTCTAAGGTTACTAGGAGCATTGCTAATTAAATAATTAATCATTTCATTGCTCTTAACTTCAATTTTGGCTGTTTATCTCAAAGGGAAATGGTCATTATCTGTTAAAGCTATAGCCACTTGCGAAGAGCTCCAATGTCATGAAGACGGATTGAAATTATTGGAATCTCAATTGAAACGTTAATTTCAAAGAAATGGCTAATATTTTGTGCCTATCATAGGTCAAAAATCTCACATAGATGATTTTGCTATATGCTAAAATTTATTGGATTTTGACAGTTCAATGTTTTTGTACATGAAAATTTTTGATTTCCTAGTATTATACAACAAGCATTAAATCGAGGGTATAAATGTTTTTTTTTTTTTAATTTCATAAAATTTTTAGAAATAATTTTATTATTTTAAAGTAACTTATAATAAATTTTATCAAATTCAAAAAGAGAAATTTAAATTAATTTTTAACGCTTCACAATCTATAAAAATAAAAAATTTGATTTAAATAATTTTAAATTCCATCAATTTATTTTGATTTATACCAACTACAATCATAACAATACACATTCAAAATAATTTGATTCACAAATAATAATACATATCTAAGGGGAATCAAAATCCAAAGCATTTTGTCTTAGAAGCCACATGTTTAGCCTATCCATATTCCCAAACCTCAAATGTCTTTCAAAGTTATGGAAAAGACACCAATAAAAAAGAGAGTATTCCTCATCCTCAACTTGCATCATATTTTTCCAGTTCCTCCACATTGAAAATGCCAATAGCAAAAACTTTTGCCTTCCACAATCTTAGCTTTTCACACTTTGGTGCGGCCACCCAAAACCCACAACTTAATTAATTAACAAATGACCCCTATAACACCATTTGATCTAGATGGATGTATTTGAAATCTAAAATTTTAATTTGATCAATTTATGATTATGTCAATTATAATTTCACATATGAAAAATTATATTTGTGATCTCTCGCAACCCGATAAATATTTAAATATCTCTTTTAATATCACCATTGTGAAGGCAAACTAACAATACAATATTGTTCAATATATGGATTATTTTCTTCATATATAGCACAACTTTTTTATAATAATAATAATAATAACGTGCTTTTAAACACTATAAAAATCCAAAAAACTATGACTTGTTATAGCTAAATTAACAAATACAAACTCTAGACTGGAATCCCATTCTCTTCATTTTCTTTGAATATTTTATAAAGGTTGAATTGAATCATGTATTCACTAACTACTATAATTTTTTTTATATATATATACTATGAATTTTGGATCCATTAGTGGTCCAATTGGATAGCAATGCCACGTACCCTAATTAGAGACTGTAACTTCAATGTGTTTAATTTGTGCTTTATCAACATCGTCATACTTGTCTTCATCTTCAACTATACTCTAATTTCTTTGTACCTTGTAAGTATAGCCCTCCATTTAATTACTATAAAAATGGTTTTATTATCATATGCATATTTTAGCTATTAAAAAATATTTCATTAGTACGAACCTTATATAATTAATTGAATTCTAGATCAAAACGAGCTATATAGTGCTGCAATGCCTAACTTAATGTCTGTATTACTTTCTTGTAATCTTAGAAATAGTTCTTTTAACTAAATTTTCATTTTCAAGGATCATGAATCTAATGTATGTTTTACCTAAAAATATCTTGCAAGAATAACTTTTGGAAAGATGCAAAGCAACAATTCAACAAAGTTTCCAACTAAATCTATTCTATTATTTAATAGGTGCAACGTAGTGAAGGGTCGCATTTAACTACATAATTAACTTTTAAATTATTTTGCATTTAGTATTGATAAAAGTAATGCATTCAAATCAAATATTTTTATTGGTACAAATGACGAAAAAATGTCAGTGAGAGAATAGTTAAGTGGGAACTTATCTTCAAGTGTAGAGTTTAAAATTATTTTCACCCGATTTAAAAAAGAAGGATTATCTATGCTGTACAGTTCATTGATGTTTAGATTATTTAATTGATCTCCTCATTAATCTAAAAAAATATGAAAATAATTTCTCTCCAATGGTAGCATTGAAAAAAAAAAGTTATAACATATATCAAATAGCCTATCCTTTTCTCTTCCTCCATTAACTTAAACTTCCATTAAACTCCAAGTATATACCAAAGAAAAAAAAAAGCAAAGAAACTCTAAAAGGCATCTACTCATGATCCACAATATATATACACACATATAATAACAATCCAACAGCTTTGGAACCCTAACCACTCGCGAAAACACGCAGCCGCTCTTTAACTAATTCTTTGGAACCAAACCCACCACTACACTCAACTTAACCATAGTCACTTAACTTAACTTAACGTTACCTTTCTTCGGTCATTACCCTTCTTCCTCCACATTTAGCTCTATATATGCACATATAGAGTCTTGCCTTGAATTGCTTGTTCCAACATTGTTTTCTGTTTCTTAATTAATATGTTTATATGCGTTTCTTGTAACTGAAGGAACCCTTTTGTTCTTCCTTTAGTTTCATGTGCTGTTGCTGGAGATTTCTTGCAGAATGAGCTGTAACGGGTGTCGAATTCTCAGAAAAGGATGCAGTGAAGATTGTACGCTTAGACATTGCTTGGAGTTTATAGATAACCCTCAAGCTCAAGCTAATGCTACTGTCTTTGTTGCCAAATCCTTTGGCCGTGCTGGTCTCATGTCCTTCATTTCATCTGTCCCTTATCACCAACGTCCTTGTAAGTTTTTTACACCTATACATCATTATTTGAATTCTGACCGTAACGCTTTTGTTTTCGTTAATTATCTCAAGATCTCATAGTCCTGGAGACTGATTCTCTGACATCAGTATCCAGAACTCACTGGACTCTTGACTAAATTTTTTATTTCGATCGGTTGTTTATGACCTTAT
This sequence comes from Macaranga tanarius, assembly GCA_949673435.1. NCBI lineage: Eukaryota > Viridiplantae > Streptophyta > Magnoliopsida > Malpighiales > Euphorbiaceae > Macaranga > Macaranga tanarius. The sequence continues at coordinate 35,772 of CATIWO010022331.1, read as the reverse complement.
GACTTCTAAACAAAAGAATCATTATTTATGTTGTTTCAGCTTTGTTTCAATCGCTTTTATATGAGGCCGTGGGGAGAGCAGTGAATCCAGTGAGTGGAGCAGTGGGGCTTCTCTGGACAGGGAAATGGCATGTATGCCAGACGGCTGTGACGACCGTGCTCCGTGGCGGAACAATAAAACCGCTACAAGAATTTGAAGGTGGGATGTTATTAGGACCAGAGTTTGACAACATTTCAGAATATGCTAGTTTCAGACCAAGAAATAATAGCATGAGTTCAGGACCAAACACAAAAACATTGAAGAGGAAAAGGTCTGATGATGATTGTAATGATGATGATGAGGTCAAATATCGACACACCAATCTTGATCTTTGTCTGACGCATACGGTGGAAGAAAAGCCGCGGCGGGCGGAGACGCCATCGGAGGAGTCTGAGACAACGACCTTGGGGAGTGGCTCAGAGACTAATAATTGTATCAGAGGTGAAAGAAAGCTTCTGACATTATTTCTTTGAGAATTTTGTTGGTTCTTTTGGATCTTTTTCTCTAGTTTCTAGAGATTTTGTGTTAGCATAGAATAGGATTTTAATTTTCTTTTACAGTAATTTATTGTATATTCAAGAATGGATCATGAGATGGTATTTCTTGAATAAAGAAGAATCAAACATGTCTCCACTTTTCTTTCCTGATCTCTTTTTTCAAGATTGGCACATTTTGACAATTTGCTGGCTGAAGATGCATGGAAATTGATGATTTGGTGCATACTCCTACAGCAAATAGATTATATTTTTTAGTTTCTTAACGTCTAAAATTAGTTTAGTTTGTGATGAATAAACAGGTAAATTCAATCACTAGCATTTTTGATATTCAGATTATAATAAAAGATTTTTAATTATTTATGTGCACTTAAATTAATTATTAGATTTGGTTATTGAATATATGATATATATTTTAACGGTTATACATTTAATTAATAAAAATATAACACATACACTAAATGCAACATATCTAATTAACGGTGAAATATGCAATATTTTTTAAGTCTAATCATAATTCCAAAATTTTAATTTTTATTAAATTTTAGTTTAATTGGGACTTATGATCTGTTAGCCAATCATAAAAAGGACAAAGAACAAATTGAATTTCTATACCAAACAACACAATTTTCAATTCCCATGTTGCATTGTATGAGCACCAATATTCTACCAAGGAAATGGCAAGGGGAACAAAAAGGTGATATCATATGAATTAATATATATATATACAGAGATATATTAGTAATTAATTAGTGAAGAAATTAAAAGAAGAATCATCAAGGCTCATCCATCAAAACTGGGGATATTATGAAACTGGCTTTTGCTGCCCATAAAGAGGCATTAGCTGCTTTATTAAAAAGAAAATGCCTTTATTTTTTCTCCTTCATTCATTCTTGCTTGTGGACTGCATGTCATCAACACTAGATTTTCTCTTTATATTTGCTTGTGGTCACTACTCACTACCCATTTCTTCTTCTTTTATCTGTTCTATATATATATTAAAGAAGTTTAATTTGGCCTTTTTGCGCTGCCAATAGCCAAGACCAAGAGGGATAAGCTTGTTTGCTTTTATAGCCTTTTGTTACCCAGAGAAGATGTAGAGCTTAATTGGCTTCATATATTAATGTTTGGACACAATGGCCCTTCAGTTTCCTTATGTGAACAAAATTTTTCATTTAAAATTAGATTGGTGATACTTAATGAACAAAGTGAACCATGCTTAGTTTGAATTTTCATTTGAAATAAAATGAAAGATATACATGGTTAAAGCTAGCTTCATTTTGAGTTAAAAAATGTAGCAATGAATTAGAAGTTCACTTACTATTTAATTTATCACTCAGCTACTAATAAGTAATATCAGTAGATTAATTAAATCTCATTAAAAAAAAATGAAATGATTTATGTCGCATTCCGCGACAGAAATAGAACGTCTATCGAGACGCACAATAATTAAAATGACCCTTATAATTATATTGTCCTTAATGTAAAATATCAGGGGCCAAAATAAAAATTTTACAATTTTTCTTGTCTTTTTATGTCATGGACGTCACGCTCCACGTCGTCCATCATCTCGTCCATCATCATCACCAAAAAAAAAAAAAAAAAAGTCTCTATATGCTATTCACTTGTAATGGAAAAAGTGAAAGAGAAAGAAAGGTTAACAGGAATGCATGCATCTTGATCTTTAGAACTTTTCCTACTTTTTGATCATAAAGAAAACAAGTAAACAACATTCATGAAAATGTGGTATTAATTTATACTTATATTGTACGAACCAGCATTTGCCAAATAAGGTCCCATTAGTTATCACATCAAAAGGAAAAAAATTTTCAAATGTACATTGTCAAAATAAAAAATTAAAATGAAATGATATCAATTTCCTTTTCTTTACAATTTCATGATGGAAAATGATATAATAATGGATACTCATTTCTTAGTTTTCTTTTAATTTTAGATTTTGTAATTGATTCCTGATTTTAGATATAAATATTTATACACAACGCTAAAAAAACTAAAATGTCACAGAATAAAAAACAACTTTAGTGAAAATTCTAATACGAATTACTTTCTAAAAAAGAAAAAGACGAGACCATTTTTGTAAAAATATATATTCACAAGAAAGTATATATATAGTTAGATTTAAATCAACTTTTATATATTACAACTTAGGGTTCATTGTAAAAATTCAATATATATATATATATATATATATTTCTATGCCAAGGCAGCCTATATATGTACATGATGAAATTAATTATTTATTACACGTGAAAAGTGTCAATTTTAAGAAAGAAAAAGGAAGAGGTGAGATCCTAAGAACCGGCAGTCGCATGTTAGCTTTGGAGTAATAAGGGACCCCTCACTTCCCCATGCGCCGGAGCTGCTTGTCGGCCTGTCGTTGCCGACCATAATCCTCAACCTATGCTATGCCATGGTCAAACCAACATTTTGTACCTATAATTTTATGATGCTTTCAATTAAATATTAACTTTGTGAATATTTAAATTAGATGAGTTTTTTTTCTCATGAATTTTGGAGTGAGAAGTATCTTATATTCCATTTATAAATTTATAAATTTCATTACAAAAATCAACTTTGCATGATAAAATAGAAAAAAAATCATTTCTTGTACATATACAAGACTGTATAAGATTGATATAGGTATTAGGGTATAAATCTCATCCTTGTGGTTTTATCTGAATTGAACTGAATTAGGAGTACGGATAATTTAACGAGTCAATTTGTTGACACATCAGGAGAAAAATGCATTAGTTAGGTTCATCATGGCAAATTATTGCCATAATCATACAGATATAAGTTAGATCAAAGCTTGTCACTCTTTCCCCATTTTACACACCCACAACAAATGTCACCAACTGCTTGAAATAGAAATCTGGCAAATAGCTACTGCCAATTCTCACACTCAACTGAGGAAATCAAGTTTACATTTCGTGTACTTCAACACCAGATTATGATTGCAGACTAGTTAACTGAACTCAGAAACTGCGGCATTGCGTTTGCCATAATCAATGAATCATAACAGGGCAAGAAGCATATAGTAATAATAATAATCAGTGATGAGATGAGCCATTAACATTAACTATATATACATATTCATTACTTTCCTTTTGCTGGAAAAACTAACAAGAGTGTACTTTTATACATCTAATTAGTAGGAAGAAGAATTCAATTTCTGTTATCTTTGGATACAAAGATAAATGATCACATAATATGCAAGACCACAACTGGTTTTTTTCAGTATTGCCAAAGGTGAAGCAAAAAACTAGCTGTTTCAATCCATGCCTATTACCTTCCAGTGCAGTGCACATCCACCTTGTGGAAAAAGAAGAGATTCGGTGTAATGTTAGCATTTAGAGTGAGTGGTCAAGTGAGATCTGTTCTACACACGTGTTGTCAGGTTTCTGGTTGTCGGTAAACGATTTAATTGTATTATATGCGTTCTCAAGCTACAGTCCTTAACCTGTAAAGAAAATATTAAAGTTTTGTAATTACGGTACGTAAAAATAACGAGTCATCAATTATAGCAGAAGAAACAATTGCATTTACCTGCATTGCTGCTAATGTGGACAAGAAATCTTTACATTGTTGAAGCAAAAATTTTTCATTCGCAGTCACATTGACAAGTTCAGCTACCAAGGAGTTGATTTCCTCCACCTGTGAATGACAAATGGTGTTTAGATGTTTATGGCATGTTTAGAAAGTCCAAAAGACACATTTGAGCCAAGTTTTTTTGCAGTAAGATATCTACTTGTAGTGGCATTATTCGCTAACCACAGTTGCAATTTATCAAAGCTTAAAGAGATATCAAATCAGCTCTTTTACATCCAATAAGTGGAGACCCAGATGATGGGAACCTTTCACCATCATTACCTACTCTAATATTAGGTGTCTCACATGCAAGAAACCACATTTTTCCTAACCAGTCCAAGGATACATTTAAATATATTTTTCTGCTTATTGTCAATGAGTTACTCATTAAAAGATTTAGTTAGGATTGCTTTTGGGTTAAGTAATTATTATTGGCTTTTCCACAAACAAAAAGAAATCAAATACTAAACTGTTGTTTGAAAGCTATTTCTAGATAGAACAAAGAAAGGAAAAAGGAACATATCAGGAGCTTTCTTTGGCTTTCCTTCAGAAGCACTGCCAAAAAATAATCCAAAGCTCTGAATGTGATAGATGCTGACCGACTATTTATCCAACATCGCCTAGGGAACCCTTGTTACTTTTATTGCTCATATAATAGTAACTTGTGGATTTAGAAATGGCAAGCATTTTAATGCTATTAAGGCATTCTCTTACCGGTACTTTCATAAGAATAACCGGAGCAAGCAAATACAATTATTAATGGGTATTGATTCACTATAGCATTTTGAATAATTAGGACTGTAAGATGAGTTACCTTTGATGACAGCAAGCATATCGAGGATGCCATTGCATGCATCACATCAACTGCTGAACCAACAGCATCCTTCAGATTTTGAACATCAGCCTGTAATTAAAGTGAATATATCCCATCAACCATAATGTTGCTATGAATTGAACTTTCATGCCACCAAATGCCTCGAAAGAATAAAAATGGGGGCACATACTATTGTTTTCCCAACAATTGGAAGACGAAGGGTACTGGCTTTCAAAGCTTCTGTTGCTCCTTCCAGAGAAGTGGAATGATCTCTATCCAGAAGAGACCATTCTTCTAAACAAGTTATCTACATTCACCAAACACATCAAATTTCAGCTACAAAACGAGTGTGCTACAAAACCAGCACAAAAGAAATACATATGTACATTTATTTGCAGACAACTGTAGCAGATAAAACCCATATACTTACTCTTTAAATAGTCCAGCACAATCAACATCAACAGTTCAAAAAATAATAATGAATAAGCAAAATTGGTGATGAAACTGAAGATACTTTCATAGGAAAAGTACGACTGACTTTTGGATTCTCTTGAATAAATGACAAGAAGCTCATGATCAAAATGGGGAACTCCCACTGGCCTTACTGCCCCAGTAAGCAGTGTGAGATCCCCTCCAGACTAGATTGGAAATAATTTTCCAGATGAGGGCACAAATAGAAAATGCAAGCAAACCATACACTCAATATGTACCATTGACAATTTACAAATGAAATGAAGTGGAAGACAATGAATGAATCCAGCTGAAATTTGCAAAACAGTGCATTGAAGGATATTGATTATTGTAAAGGCTAGCTGAAGTCAAATTTCAACAGGTCCACTAGATCAATTTCTGAGTACTCAGCTTGATTACTAATTATTAAGGTAATGTTTCTATATTTAGAAGCCAACGAAATTGTTTAATCTATTCTTGCATACCCAGAACAAATAATAAGAGCTATAAACTCCTTTAAATTGGAATACAATGGCAAAAAGTTCAAATAAATTAATCTCTTAGGACCCAGTGACAACACAGGAAACAATAAATGACACACAGAAGGCACTAAGTAAGTTACTACAGCATTCACGCGAAATTCGATGACCCAAAACCAGATAAAGTCCAAAGCACATGCTAGTTAGAGCAATGAATTTAGCTCTAATTCATACTTCAAATGCCATTAGATGGGCTAAATACTCACTTTTCCATGCAACATTACACCAAACCTTTCTCCATATATGCACGTTAATAGTTTCTAAATATTCATGACATGTTATTCAGTTTACATTAACAAGTTAAATTTTTTCAACATACTATGATATTAATCAACCTCGCAATAAAATAAACAAGCTAAGAGATAATTGAATGAAAAATGCAGATAGTTAAGTGAAAATGCCAACATGTTACATAGCAACAAAAGTAGTGCAAATCTCTGCATCTTACTTGTCCCTTGAGGATAGAAGTTAGCTTCAACTTTTGTCTCAGCAACAGTAGCTTGACTCTTTTAAGAGTGACAGAATGCCGCAGCTCTGAGATTGTTACCCATGCATTCCACAAATTTTTCTGGTCAAAGAACAACATTGGGAATGTAAAAATTACCAGGCTGTTCCTTGTTTTACCAAGAGCAACATGTATTGCAAGAAAATAAGCTAGTATAATCACATAGAGAAAAAACAATTTCAACTTAAAAATAATTTCCTCACATCATTAGTAAAACCAAAATGTCAATGAATAGCAAAGCCAAATAATAAGTACTGAGATAAATATTACAAGTGATGCTGAAATATTCTTGCAAACAACTCAACTAAACCTTAATCCAAATAAAATGAGGACAGCTATACGGATTCTCTTTCTCCATTCCAATATTCTTGCAGACAAATTCAGAAAATTGTTCCTAGTAACATCTAGGAGAACAATTTTTTGAATGCATAGAACTTTTTTCTTCAAAAGCAAAAGTAGGCCTAAACATGCCATAAAACTTACAGATTCCTACCTAAAACAGATGGAGGCACTGGTAACAGATCCCAACTTTAAACACAACCAAAAGATCATGGCATCCTCATTCAATTTTAAAATGGATAACGTATGAAAAGTTAATGATTGTGCAGTGCAGATGCAACCTAGTGATTCCTTCTCCTAAAACTTGAATGGGCATACCAGAATGCCTCTGGGGCAAGGTCTCATAACCATAACAAGAAAAGATGCAAACAGAAAAGATATCAACTTGATCACATCCATCAAGGACTATCAGATGTGATAATACTAGAAAATGATATGTTAGAGCCTCTTCCAAGGTCAAATTTCAAGCAAATTCTTCTGTATTCTTCTTCTCAGACCAAATGTCTCAGTAGAATTTCTCCTCCTATTAGAAATAGAACAGGAAAGAGACATGAAAAAACATCTCTAACGTCATCCCTTCTAACCTAAGCAGTGCATCTAAATAATATATACTAAGACCCTCTAATACCTTAAATAAATCTCACCATGAGAAAGCCCAAAATTATGGGTAACTCAAATAATCCACTTCCCCAATTTGAGTTGGATTACCAATCTATCCTGAGTATGCAAAAAAGTAAAACCACTTGATTCAGCATATACTCTTTCCATTAGGCACTAATAGTGATTCAAATTCATCTTGAATAGAATAATATATTTGCAAGAATCATTCTTCCTTTAGGCATTCCAAATAACAGGAAATTCAAGGAGAAGCTACATATAGTTCTGTAGTTTTTTTTGTTAAACTCTAGACAAGAACGTTGCCTCTGCAAGCAAATCTATGTTCTCTGGTTGATTTTTGGCTGCAAGAATGTAAGTTTAGATCCCCACTGCTACAACTGTATAGTGGGCTTCCCACCATAAATCCCGTGAAAGAATATGTAAATTTAGCTTTGACAAAAATAAGAATTGAACTCATATCCAATGCCTATCCTTGCTTAAGAATAAAACAAAAGGAGAAATATTTTTCCACCTTCTCCACCCTATATAATATAACCCAGAGGTAAAAATCCTAAAATACCATAAAGAAGGATGTCTCGATGATGCAACTACATATTTATACCAAGTACATTAGTACATTCTGTAAAATAGTAGGCCAAAATTATCTACAACATAAACTTTACACCTAGCTAGTACTTGGTGAAGTCTTGAATCACCATAAAGTCTTATCGTCCTTAGAACATCATAAAGTTACCTCAAAATGCTTCACCAATAATTCATCCACAACAATTCTTGAGCATAAATATCTTATCTTTCTTAAAGTAGTATCTCATATGTTACTCCAACTAAATGGACATCTTAGTTTGTGCCTCAGGGATGCTTCATCTCATTCCCTATCCACTCACAAGCTCTCAAACACACATATATACATCTTTCTTAAATTATTACTTTTGACAGTAGTCCAAATAAATGCAATTCTTAGTTTGTCATTTCCAAAAATTTATAGGCTCATCCTCATGTGAAATCTGTTACCATCGATATAGGTAAACAATGTCAACAAAGAACAAGAGCATTTCATCATGCAAGAACATAAATGCCATGCTCTTTTTTATGCTTCATGGAACATACTATTACATTTGTGCACCAAAAAAAGAATAAATAATGCATGACTAATGAAATCTATGTTCGCACAGGGAGTAAGACAAGAAATCAAAACCCATGATATGTATATAGACTGGATAGCAATTATCATACCTCTGCTTTTAGTCTCTGCACAAAGAAGGTAGCATCTGCCCTTGCATTTACAAACCGCCATTGCAGGTAACGGTTATACAGAAGCCTCAACATATGTGCATCAACAATTCGATCTTCTCCCATCTTCCCTCTCCTTAAATCAACAGAGAAACTAAGAATTGAAGGCATACTACTTGAATTACCACTCATAGGTCTCACCCTTGAAGGACTAGAAATTCCTCTTGATGGGGATGAAGCTGGAGGTGTCCAAAGCTTACTAGGTGACGCAGGCCGTGTAGCACCCCTAATAGGTGAAGAACCAATAGTTCTTGGAGATGCCATAGGACCATCACTACTAAATCTTTTTGATTGAATAGTCTTTGAAGAAATGCTCAGTCTTGGATTAGGACTAGTAGACAATGGTGAACCTGGATCCTGCAACCGTCTCAACCTGCTATTAGTTTCTTGCCAGAACCTTGCAGAAACAGCTAAGCCCCGAGCCCCACCTTTTCCTCTAGACATCCCACTACCAAACTCTCGCATTCCTGAAGTGCTACCAGAGGAAACACTGTCACTATCAGAAGCAGTAAGATCACCAGTGACAGAAGATTCATTCACAGAACTAACATCTGGGCTTTGCTTGGCATTGCCTAAATCCAAACTCAACCTTCTGTCATCAACAATCAAGGATTGCTGCAATGACTTAACACTCATCAACCCAGATCCTATAATTCTCTGATCACCCCCACCACCACTACCATTGTAATCATAACTCCTAGACAACAAATGATTCCTTTCATTAAAACCCAAATTCCCATCTCTACTTCTCCCAGGCCACCTATGCTGATCCAAAGGTCTAGAATTCTCACCTTGATCTCTCACAGGAGTCGCTCTTCGCCTCTCAGGAGTTGCCTTTCTACTTACATTTGGTGTAGAAGACACAGCCTTTGCTTTACTAATCGGAAGGGAAAAAGCTTCACCTTGAAAAGAAACAGATAAACTCCGAGTAGAAGTAATTAACATTCTTGTTGCAGCTGACATTTCACCTGCATTGCCTTGTTTAGCTTCAGGGTTTGGTGTACTTGGTCTCTGAGACACCACTGACCTCTTCCTATCAACAGATTGGGATCTTTTAGGTGTAGCAAAAGAATTAGTAGACCTTGAAAGTAATGGGGAAGCAAATCTTTTAGAAATTGAAGCTGTAGAAGAAGAACAAGAACTTGAACTCGTAGTAGTGGTTGTTGTTGTTGTGGTTGTTGTAGAAGAAGAAGAAGAAGAAGGAGAAGGTGAAAGATATCTAGAAGGAACTTGTTTTCCTCTGGGTTTTCTTGATTGAACATGGCCATGGCCACCACCATTGTCTTTCTCTGAAGGTAAAAGAGGAGGTCTTGTTGGATTATTAGGGGTTTTAGCAATACCAGTGGAAATAGCAGCAGCCACCATTATAGCAGCAGAGTAGGAAAAAAAAAAACAGAAAGTTTGAACCTTTTTTTTGCGTTCCTCACATTGTTTCTTGAAAACAAGATTTGGGTATTGTAATTCTCACATGGAAGATCAACAAAATGCAGAAATTGAAGTGGGTTTCATTGCTAATCTTGAAATCACCTGCCAAAAAAGCAAGAAAATTAAGAAATAGTTTATGAAGTTGAGCAAGAAATGGGTGGCTAAAAATTGGTTCTTTATGGGTTGTGATGCATTTCAGTGCTAATTAGCAACTGGGTTTTGAGAGAAAAGTCTCTGAGAGAAGTAGGTAAAGAGGTGTGAGATTTGAGAGTGGAGAGTTACAGATGGGAAGTGAATTTTTATTATTATTATTATTATTTTGGGTTTTTGGTTTTGATGAATCTTTGGAGAGACGTTGTGTTTGTGTTTATGTTTATGTTATTATTTAATTTAATTTTTTATTTTTTAAAATATTTAATTATTTTTTTAACTTAATATGTACATTTTTTTAATAATTTTGGGAGTAAATATTTATTTATTTTTATTTGTGTTGATTTTTTTTATAAAAACTTTTAGTTATGGCAATGGTGTGACTCACCTATTTGGTTGATTTTAGGTCTATTGTTTATAATATTTTATAATGAAAAAACAATAATGTATTTTGTGCAATATTATGGTGTGAAATGATTAGAGATGTTGTAATTATGATGATGCAATTAACAATCTAAAAAGAAGTGAATTTCATAAATTATTAAGGTTTTTTAGTATAATCTTTATCAATTTAATTGTACTTGATAAACAATTATAGCTTTATATTAATGCATTTAATTATGACTTATACCCTATTCAAAAAAAATTATTCATATTTTTTTTTTGCCAAGAAATTATTCATATTGTTATATATTGTATAATGCATGTCTAAATTTGATATTTGGGCATTGTGATAATTTTTTATCATGATTAATTATGAAATTCTATATGTTTAATCTTATCTTTTAGCTATGCTCTATGTATAGATTTTCTAATATGATGAAAAATGAATATGAAATTTCATAGTTGAGGATATAATAATTATATATGTAACTATCAAATTGTTAACTGTAGTATTTAGAAAATAAAAATATTTATGAATATTAATATATATGTTAAAAATAACAAAAATCTTATTTAAATTTAACTAATCATAGAAAAAAAACAACTTTTTTATTTTCATTCTTTAATGTAAGGGAGAGAATAAGAAAAATATATTGTAAAATATTAATTTTACAATCATTAACTTTACATAAAAATGTATCTCTAACTAATATAAAAAAAAAATAGTAAATATTAAGCTCTTAACTATTAACCTCCTTTAATCCCATCAAACTCACCTAGTTTGATTTTTTTTTTTTCTTTGCACTAATTATAGAATTGGTTATTATTATATCCAAATCAAAGCTAACACCATCTACTTGTTATTACTGCCATTTTAATTATAGGTAGACAATGTCAAAATGTACTTTTAGGGTGTAACCTAATTAAGCAAATAATTAAACATCATTAACAATATACAACAGCACAAATGAGAACTCTTCGATTAAAGCGTGGCAATCAATAACATATAGTTCCAAAACTATTGACAACCCTATAATTATTTTCTTGGAAAATTTCATAATTTTGGCAATCTATACATTACTATATTTTTTTTCTCTTCTTTTTTTGGAATGCATGCTTGTGAGTTGTGAACCCAACTTTTGGACCCAATTCTCACATGAATGAAATCTGTATAAAATGAAATCTGTGTACATTATCAACTTGATATATTAAAGTTCATCATTTATGTTATTATAATAAATACTATATGTTATAAAAAAAATTTAAAAAATTATTTTATGTAATGCATCCACTAATGAACATGATTAAACAGTGGTATATATATATATTTAAAAATAAAAAGAAACAGGATCTAATCACACCTTCAAATTTTGACTCATTGGATTCTCAAGCTACTTCACATTTAGCATAATTTTATTAAAATAAAATGCAATTATTACATAAAATAAAAATAAATTCTGACACAAATATGTGCAAAATGAATATGGCAGAGTATCTAACATATGATTTTGGCATTTTCCTATAATCTATTTGTTTGTTTTAGATGAGGAAAAATGTTTATCTTGTATTACTTAATGAACTTAGATGAGGAAAAATGTTTATCTTGTATTAATTAATGAACTTAGATGAGGTAAATCCATAAAAATTAAATTAGAGCTATTTGGTCATTAATAATTATTTGATAAATCACCCAGCTTTTGATGGTTTAAACATTTTTCTTTTGTGTCCCCGCCTAGTTCGCCTGATAGCAAAGGCAATGAGACATCCAGGTAGAAGACGGGGGTTCGATCCCCCCTCCCCTGCTCTCTCATCTCAGGAACCCTTAGGACTTAAAAGACTATATGGTTTAAGATCCAAAAAAAATATATATTTTTATCTACCATTTTATCTTTAGATCATGCAAATCTCTTGACACCCCAAAATAACTCAAATCTTTTTAGTTAGTAAAGTTTTTTTTTTTTCAAGAGAAATTTATTTACAGGATATATTTAATTATGCCAGATTATAAGAATTACAGATAATTTAATTATTATAACTACAAAAAATTGAATTACATTTTGCAAACAATATAAACTTATAAATGCTTTTTTTTTTTTAAATCGAAATCAAAACTATTTACTCTTGAAAATTTGAGCACATAAACCATTTATCATGCATCTGATTGGCTATTAAAGTTCATTCATTTATTTATAATAATTCATATATTGACTCGTAAAATTTTAATATATATAATCAATATTTTGTTAATAATAATTTAATTTAAAAATAGTCTAATAATAAAAGTGATACTATTTGAAAGTAAGCTCTGTTTAAATTTCACAAAAATAATATACTTGAAAAGAAAAAGATTTTCTTTTTTATTAAGTCTTAACTACTATGATTAAGAATGATATGATATATGTATTTGCTTAACCATCACAAACATAGAAGATTAACAAAGAGAAAGATACATAGAAGAAAAGAGAATACCTAAGCCTAAAGAAGACCCTCATGAATGAGCTAATTGACCCTTCATGAAAATGGCTCTCAAGCAGAAACAAGAAAAAATGAATTGATGGTATTATCATCAATGAAGAAAAATAGCTTAAATTAACAAGTTATAGATATATTATTTTTATAAAGGTACAAAAAAATTGCCTTGTGATTTTTGCAAGCTAAGCTATAGTTCATTTGCTAATTAATTAATCAATTAATTAATTTTTATGAAACAAGATGCAACATCTTATTCCATCATTCTCAACCTAACTATCCCTTGCTTTTAACGCATTTTTTGTGCTTATTACTTAGATATTTTCTCCATTTTTTTCTTTTTGTCATATAAATTAATGATAAATTACACTAAAATGCTTTTAAAATGTCCTTTGTGGCTATTAATTCACCCATGCTTCAATATTTTTAAATTATTATATTATGGAATATTTTTATTTTTCAAGTTTTATCAACATTGACAAAAGCAAAATTCAACAAAAATAAATTAAAAAAAAAACCATTCATCAAAAAATCAAAACCACACTTTAAGAATTAAACATGTTAATTTTAAAATAAAATGGATCAAAGTATATTTAAAGAAACCTGTGAGGTGATTCTTTGTATTTAACCATTGTTTGTGTGTTGTCTCTTTCTTTCTCAATTTTTCTTGAAATTGCATTTGGGTTTTGACAAGGCTATCTTTTTAGTTACATGAATCAAAACCATTCTGTTTATGAACCCAAAAATTAATAATTAAAATCTAAAAAAAAAAAAAAACAAGGTCAACTTCCCTGAAAATTTCAGCAAAATTTATTTTCAATACAAGTAATTTTCCAAGTTGGTGTTTGGGTCCCTTTAAAGACAAATCTAGTGGACTAGTATATGACCCCAATAAAGTGAAAAAATAAATGATGGTCAACCATACAAAGAAAATAATAGAGAGGTACAAGGTCGTAACTTTGATAGCTATACTTGTAAAAATCATGTGAAATAAATGTAGAAACTAATTTGCATTATTTTATGTAAGTAACTAGTCTTGTAATTCACTATTTTGGTATTTTAAATTCATTTATTTTGATTTGAATCATAATGAGCACTTTATTTTGCAATAACCAAATAATAAACTAAATTTTGGGAACAATTGAGCAAATTTATTCAATACTTGAAACTTTCTTGTGAATTGCCATAAGATTAGTTTAAATTGCTAATTAAGTTCATTTTCTCTCTGAGTTTAATATAATTTTCAGACCAATCATTCAAAAAGAATAATATTTTTATGTAATCGTATTAGAAAATATGATAATTAATCTCTAAAATAAACTTATCTTAAAATATAGGGAAAATGTACAAAAACACCTATAACGTTATGCCATAATCTTAAATACGCACATAACATTTTTTTAAGGTACAAATACACCCTTATTGTTTTGAAAATCATATAGTTAAACTCCTCTAATAAATGGTGTTAATTCTCACTATTAGTGGGGTACACTGTTACTGACATATACAAAAAAATGTTAGACAAAGGTACATTTTTACCTCTAACATTTATAGCAATGAACAAATTTACCCCTAAAAAAAATTTAAGAACATTTAAATACAAAATATTTTTAAAAAATATTTAAACTTCTCATCTAATAAAACTATTAAATAATTATTATTTTCATACTCATGAAATCTACTAATGCTAATACAATATTAAAATAATTTACATCTAATTTTTATGAAATTTTTTTAAAAGTTTTGTGACATTTAAAAAATTTAGAAATATTTAAATTAAAAAAATATTTTATTCTATATAAATTTGTCCTTTTTTTATTTACTCTCAAAAAAATTAATAAATATTTATTTAAATGTAATAACTTACGATGATATGGATAAATAAATAAATTATTTATTTATTTATTTTGGGAAAATAAAAAATAAAATTTCATACAGGATGATATAAGTTTCTTTTATTTAAATATTCCTAATTTTTTTGAAATCGAATTGAATGAATTTATATAATATTTTTTAAAATAATTTTCATAAAAATTAAATGTAAAGTCCTTTTAATATCATATTACTATTAGTAAATCCTACAAGTATAAAAAAAAAATGATTATTTAATATTTTATAAAAATTTAAATTTTTTCGAAAATTTTTTATGTTAAAATAATCTTAAATTTTCTTTATGGACAAATTTGTTACTTGCTATAGATGTTAGGGGTATAAATGTACCTTTATCTAACATTTTTTTTGTACATGTCAGCAACAATGGACCCACTAATCGTGAGAATTAACACCGTTTGTCAAAGGGGCTTAACTATATGATTTTCAAAACGATAATAGTGTATTTGTATCTTGCAAAATGTTAGGTACGTATTTGAGATTAGGGCACAACGTTAAAGTACTTTTTCCCTAAAATATATAACATATTAAACACCTTATGTTTTCCACCAGAACAAAAAGTTAACATCTTGAAACACACCTAACACCAAAACCAAGGGTTTAATTTAATTGTTCATTCATTAAGTTCAATTTTTTGCAAATCTAGGAATAAAGTTACAAAACTAATGGATTAAATATATTTGTAGACAAATTTATTCTATAGAGGGTGTATTGTAGTAGTTCATAAAATTTGTAAAATTTTAATAATTTAGACAAAACCTAACACTAATTTAATAATTTCGATCTAATCGAATTGTAGTATTTTATCAAACCTACAATTAGAAGCTAGTTAAAACCTAAGGCTAACTACTTCAATGCTATACTCTCCTTCAAAATGCATCTATTATGATTGTTTTATAGCATATGAGTCAAAAGTTATTTTTTTAACAATAGGAGGTGAGGGGATCTAAAGATAATATTGAAATACATCAATTGATGTATTTATTTTACTAAAAAGTGTGAAAACATATACAAATGCATCTGAGCCCCTATTTGTTGTGAGGCTATGAGCATATAAAGAAATGGTGGAAATTGAAGGCATGTGACTTAAGGCACACTCAATGGGACAATTAGTTTAAAAGTAACATACCTACTAAGTAATGTTTTTGTTTAATCAGTATTAGTTAACCCACTTTGAAAGTGATAGTAATATACTTAGGAGTTAGGAGTGTGAATTTGTCTGAATCTATACCTTTCCAGCATTGCTTCTCCTTTCCACTTCAATCTCACTTACAAAAAGAATGTGACTAATAGTTAGTAAAATTAATATATATTATATAATAAAGTAAAGGGGTAAAAGAAAATATACTACTGTTTGGCACTAAAGGTGGCTGGTGGCCAAATAGCCAATTGTACACGCATTAAAAATTTGATTTGAGTGATAGAGGTTAGAGCACATTTTCTTAGTATCGAAGATTCAAAAGTAATTGCGGATGAGGTTTAGGCCGGGTCCTGGGACCGTCAGGTCCAAAGTTCAAATACTAGGAGGAGCAATATATAGCTATATATACATATTTGCTATAATTATGATAATAATATTTGTAATAGCTTTAATAGATTGTAATAGTTTTTTAAAGTTGTAATAGTTTGTCACAATTTATGGTAATCAGTGCAGATCACTACTAACATTATTGTTGTCAGCTATTATGTAGTGTGCAAGTTTCAAATATAGTTATATGTAACTAGAAAAAAAAAAGATTCAAAAGTAATTAAAAAAGAAAATATTACAAAAAGAAAAAGACTATTTTTTTTTCCAGAATCACTATCACTCAACCTCTCTTGTCAACTATTACACTAGTGATAGGTGACCTACATGTTATATGGCATATGCTTACCTTCAATTTTCCATGTATTTTTTTCTTCAGTTGGACCAAACCAAAGAATCAAACCCAGTTAATTTCTCTATTTTTTTTTTGTTGGATAAACCAACCTTCACATGTGCCTCTAAAATGTTAAAAGATGGCCTAGTTCAATGCCTAGTAGATTCTTCATTACTATAGTTTTCAAGGACTTGCTAGGTCAAGTTCATTTTTGTTTTAATGAACTTTTAAAATGGCTAATGTTTTAAACTACAACACATACACTCTTATTACTATTATATTTAATTTATGAAACAGACATTCGATTGTTACTGTTATATTTAACTATACAAGTGTGTAAGTATAGAGATTCTAATTACTATTATATTTAATTTACGAAACAGATATTCACAAACACTCAGTTATTACTATTATATTTAATTTATGAAACAGACATTCAATTGTTACTATTATATTTAACTATACAAGTGTGTAAGTATAGAGATTCTAATTAGTAATTATGGAATAAAAGGAGAACATCTAGCACGACATAATTGGAGAGATGAAGCATTGACGAAAATAACAGATGTACACTTCAATATTGATGGGGATATTTGATTGGTTCTTTGAAAAAAACATGAAAAGAAGCACAAAAACTGTAGCTTGAAGGAGAAGAAGTAGTAGTCGAGAAGGTTGGTGGAACAGATTATTGCAGGTTGCAGCTACTTTTAGCATATATTTGTGCTTAAGTAGATGATTTTAGGTGTGTGTAGAGGTTTATTTAGTTTGTTTTAAAGTATTCATCAGTAGGTTAAACTTTGTTAAGCTAAATCTCATCAGTTTTGAGTAATGCCTATGTACTAACTGAAAGCAAACTAATGCCCACCTTAAAGGTTTCCAGTTTGAGAAGTTCCAATGTGATTAATTTTAAAAAAATTTTTTTGAAAATTAGTATCATTTTAATAATCAAGTACAAAAAAAAAATATCTAGCTAGAATCATCTAAAGTATTTTCAATTACTGATTACTAAAGCGTGATCGAATTATCTATTTTATAATATAAATAATTAAAAAATTTAACCGCCGAATATTTTTCGCTCGCTCTATAAAATAAGTGTTAAAAATTTTATTGCTGATGCTTCCCCACTTTTTTTTTTTTAAAAGAAAAAGTCCAAACATGCTCAAAAGAGGTAGAAGTTAAAAATAAAAATCTAGATATGGTTTTAGCATAGTGATTGGAGTAAAGTGGCACAAAACAAGAAAAAGACTGGTTTGAATTTAACATATATACGTATAGCTCTATGATATCAATGTAAGGTATGTGAAAACTCCAAAGCATAGATGTCATTTTCATGTCAATTTTACTCCATTTCCTATGCTGCTAGCTGTCTCAAAGAAGACAAATTCATGATACAAAGTATTGTAAATTAACCGACACTTCATATAGCAGCCCCAACTTTGGCAACTATAGCTTTGAAATATATGATTAGAGCATATAAGAAGACTAGCTTGGTAAAGAACTTAAATTGACTCATCGTGCTTAGTTTCATATGTTGGAGTTGTTATTGGAACATAATATTCAAGTCAGCTTTCACATACTGTCCTAAGTTAATTTTTGGGCGGCTAGCAACGTTTATGGCCACAAAAGATATATTTATATATATTTTTTAATTATAATTTTGCTCCCTACTTGCACAATGATATAGGAGGGCAAATAATTAGAGGAGAAGGTGTTTTGTTAAATTGTCGCAACCAGCGACATATAGCGATATAAAACTTTATCCTTAATTTTTTCAGACAATTGTGTATAAGATATAAGAATCAATACTACCGGATACTATGCAATTCCTTTTATTGATTTTGTTGTTGCTCTCCCTTCTTAATTTTCAAAGAAAGAGATAATAACAAAGTAATTTGAGCTACAATATGACCATAATTCATTAATATGGAAAAGGGGTAGGAGCACTCACCAAATTTACTTGCGTCCAACTAAATATAGGGTTTATTGATCTTGCCATACAGCTTTCATTTCAATGTGGTTATTGCCATTCACCAGACAAGATTATTAAAACTGAAGGTGCATCTTATGTCTGTTGTTGCAGAGCATGCCATGATTAAGAAAAAAGTACTACAAAGCTAGAATTTTTACATGATGATCAAAAAGAATACTGAAGCATCATCATGATCTGGCCCAGTAAAATATATGTGATTTGGTGAGTTATTAAAATGAAGAGGAGAGCACATGAGCAGAAATGATAGCTCATTTTAATATGCCTAAACTAGTAGGAAAGCAGAAAAAAATGGAAGGTTTATATGCTAAGCTTCATATAAAATTATCTTTTTTTCACTTATTGTAGGTTGGAAATGTGAGGCAAGACATGATAGCCAATGATTAGTTGAATCTTCCTCTTTATTTTATATTTAATGAGCGATTAAATGAATATTTTAACCATTGATTAGTTTATTTACTTAATAAAGGCACAGTTCTGGATTATGATACTGGAATTGGTGAAAACAGAAGACAAAAAGCCTTGCCATATATGGCAGAGCATGAAGTAAGCTAATGCAAATGGACATTTCAAGGAGAAGCTTATGCCCGTTAAAAGTGTCTTGTAGCCTAAGGGTTTTGCAGTTATCTTGGAATGCTTTCATATGAAGAAATACAAGTCTATAATCTTATATAAATACAGTAATAAACCTAGCAAAAATATTCGCTTTTTTATTTTTTTTTTAAAGTTTCTAAATACAAACAATCAAATCAAATTCATAAAGTAAGAAAATGATGCTTCAACTACTAACAATGATGCCTGCATAAAGTATTGCAAGATGCCAGTTTTACGAAAGCAGCCATTAGAAAGTAGCAGCAAAACAATTAGTCTTGCAAGATGACACGGTGAGAAAAAAAAAGCAAAGAATTGACCACCACTGATAATGGTAAATTACTTTTAACTAGAAGACAATCAAGTAAAACAAGCACATAACTTCAATCAGACTCCTTATTAAAAGCTTCAATGCAAATGATTGCCATCGGCAGAGGCTGAGGACAGATCAAAGTTCGGAATGCAGAACCAAAACCCAGAAACCAAACAATTTGTTTAATATTAGACTCATTAAAAGCTTCAATGCAAATGATTGCCATCGGCAGAGGTTGAGGACAGATCAAAGTTCGGAATGCAGAACCAAAACCCATAAACCAAACAATTTAGTTAGTATTAGTGTCAGTTATGGTGTCTAAGCCATGTCGTGCTGTCATCACAATACAAGCCATGGCAGGTGACAGAAGTAGTAAAGTGCCTGCCTTAAATGTTTAAAAACCAAAGCAAACTTGAAAGCAATGCAGTAATAATGATCTAAAGTTCAACTGATATAAAATTGGAATATAGATACTTCAATCTAACGTCCATGAAGCACCCATTCTCTTGGAGGATACGGACAGAATGAAAAGTTTATGTTGTAGGGAGGTCCTAGTGTTTTTTGGTTACCAGGAATAAGAACCAAAAGAATCATGATTCAAAAGTCCATCATGCTTTGACTGCTAACTCTACAACTGACAAAAACTTAATGCAGGACTATGCCAAGCAAAAATTAATGTAGTGGTTATCCAAGGCAAGGACATGTAATATCTCGCTACAACTGGCAAAAACTACAAGACCACTAACTCTACAGCTAGTAAACTGAGCTTGCTTTTTAATTGCTGATACAGTTCAGTTAATAACACCATGAGAACACATGATAAAACACAGAATAGAATAAGAAATAGATCAGTGATCCTTAAACACTCTCACTGCATTCCAAATTATCATTTGTTCAACATCAATCCAAGTTCAATAACACAAAAACTGAACAAAAAATTATCTTAGACTTCATCCAAATAAAAAGCACTCCTTGATCATATCTGTCCTCTGCTTTTGTAGAAGAAGTGTCAACCCTTCAGCGGTACTGCAAGAAATAAACACAAAGAAAGAAATCCAGTTACAAAAATTAGTTACTGTCCATTCAATGGATACAAGCAGATCAAAACAATTGATTCATACCTTGATGAAGCCAATTTCCTTAGCATTGCTGCGAAAGCATTGCCTGCAGCACATCAGCCCGTACTTCCTGATAAGCCCATGGGGATTTCCACAGACACGGCTACACAAGCAAAACAAAAATAACGCTCCATAACTCTTTCTTAAATATTTCAATCTATATCATACACACATCGCATAACTCACTATAAGAACACATCAACAAAAAATGGACACTGTAGTTTTGCATCGAACTTCAAAAAACTAACTCATACCCATATCATAACTTATTATTATAATACATTAACACTGACAATGATGCACCATTAAACAAAATTTCCAAACTTATCAACTATCACCCTTTGAAATGAAATCAACTTGAAAATAAAAAAGACCAGCATTAGCCTATGATTTCCAGATCAAGAGATTCATCTGAACCTAGTGCATTATTAATTGGGCTAAAACTAGGCTTAACCATATCTTAAACAAAGTAATTACTATCATTATCCATCCAAATCAATCTCATAAACAAGGTCTCCCATCTTCATAAAAAAGAAAGCAACTTTTATCATAACACCATTCAATATATGCATAAAACAGCCACCAACAAAGTCTAAGAGAGAAATACATGAAACAAGCAGCTACCAATTGAGAAATGCAAACAAACATCACAAAACACTAATAAAAAGGAAAAATTTATAACTAAAGTTTCAATCCTTTTATTACTCAAATTTTCTCGGGAAACAAACAGAAACAAGAAAATTAAAGTACCAGGTACGAGAACCAGGCCCGTAGTTCTTGGGGTGAGAATTCCAAACGTTGGAGTGACCCATGATTTGACAATTTCTTCAAGATGCAGAGCCGCTCGAGTGATAGCAGAAAACCCTAAAATTTGCAGAGGATTTTTTTTGAAGAGTGAGGAAAGTAAGTATTTATAGTGAGATGTCAAAAACCCTAGTCAACCTTTTTGTTCCGGGTAGACCATAATTTGATTTTATTTTTTTTTAATAAATAATCATATTATATGAAAATAATGCAATGAAAAAAAAATACGAGTAAAATTAAATATAGAAAAAAAATAAGTGCACCTAAATTTCTATAATGTATTATTATTAATTTCTATAAATGAGAGATTTTGGTTTTATACCAATTTTTGCATATTGTAGTAGTAATGCTATAAACCTAAATCAGATTGTAAATGAGTTGAACTATCTATAAGATAGATATTTAAAGTTTAAGTTTGTAAATTTGTTTTTAATATTGTAAATGAGTTGAGTTCTTATTATATAAAATTTGTTTCATGAAATTTTTTTGAGCAAATTTAAATAGAAAGTTAGTGAAACTAAATTGTAATCTCAATGCATTAATAAATTAATATCATATACACAATATATAATTTTATTTATTATTTAATTATTATTAAAATAAAATTATAATTTTTGTTAAATATGCTATAATTTATTTTTTATTTTTTAATAAATACAAAATTTTCTAAAATTTAATAAATACTTTTAATTTATTAATCTCTGAAGCAAACTATCCCACATTGAAACTTCATAGAACTTGTGTAGCATTTATATATTTAGGCGTTAATCCAAGCCTTCGTGTTCGTAGAAAGGAGAGACGGTTGGCATCTCCCCTGACATGGACGAGAATAGTCTTCGGACTTACTTGAACACATCCGGTTAAGGCTACCCACCTCTTGGTGGATCTCTAACCCAATTTTTTTTAATATATATTGGCCTTCCACTCTATCAAAATACGCCACCCTTTCGCATCGCTTGCTTATATCATCCCAACTCCAAAACACTTACTGCTTCAATGGCGAACCAAGCTGCGGGTGCTGCTTCTTCTGGCTCTTCATCTTCTCCTCTGGTAATTACAGGAAAAAAAAATTTTATTCAAATTTTTGTTGGCTTCTTTAGCTTCCTGTACCGTTTGTGAATACAAATCATATGTTATATGAATGGTGATAATGGATGGCGAGCAGGGATTTGAAGATGAGTTGATGATGACATACGGGTCAGAGTCAGGTTGGGTGGAGGCCAAAACATCCTGTGACCATTTGGGTTCTTTGTGTTCTGATCTCTCTCACATCCCAACTCCCGATACTTCCTGTCACAGGTTAGCTTAAATAAAGGTTCAATCTTTATTTTTTCTGGGTGTGTTTGAAACTCTAAAAATGCAAAATTTCAATTCAATTGAGCTCTGTCAAGTCAATTTTCATGTTTGAAAAGGACCCAGATGCTATAATTTAATGTTTGTATTGACAATGAATCTTATAATATGCTGTTGGATTTTGATGTTTTTCTGATGTGTGTATTAAACAATTTTACTATGTTAGGTGCCAACATCCAAGTGAAAACTGGTTATGTTTGTCATGTAAGGATGTTCTTTGTAGCCGTTTTGTGAATAAACATATGCTACAACATTATCACCAAATGAACCATTGTATTGCTCTCAGCTTTAGGTACTTTATGTTTGCAATTGTCTTTGTTGAACTTTATTTTTCATGAGGGTAATAGGTTCAAAGGTTAATGCTTTTTTTTTTGTGGTTTAATTTTGAAAAACAGTGATTTGTCAGTATGGTGTTTTGCCTGTGATGCATATCTAGATGCTCAAGTGATTATGCAGCTGAGGCCTGTGTATGAGACTGCTTACATCTTGAAATTTGGCGAGGCACCTCCATTTCGTTCGGTTGATTCAGGGTTAACTTAATTGCTAATATGAATAGTTTATTTTATTGTTGATGAACATGATCAACCCAACGTCCAAACTCTTCCCTGGAAGAAGAGAAGAAAGTAGTGCAACTGGTTTATACTTTGTATTTTACTGTCTTTTGGGGTTTTGCTTTTTGTGGGTCTGGCAGTTGTTGTGGTTTCTCGACAAAATGAGGATTATGTCATGTTACTGATAACTTGAAAGCTGAAATGAAAATTATGAAAATGGAAGCTTTAGTTACATCTTAATGTGAGTGTACATGATTAGCTGCTTTTGTGCATGTGCATGAGTTAGAGTTTTCTTTGTTAACTGCTTTGCAGCCACCACAGATCTAGAAGTTATGCAAAAACTGGCCATGATGATTGTTTTCTGTCTGATACCTTTTGCTAGATGCATTAAACTTTTTGCCAACTCTGAGGGCAGGAGGAAGTTGATTATAGTTCTGTGATAGACTTAACTGTCTGTAAGAGTTTTTATGACATTGTGGCATATCCGGTGAAGAATTAACAATTTTGTAATCATCAACTTAATAACAAATGATGTTGAGGAGGCAATTCCAATATGTATGGATGAACGCCAGGATTTCCACACCGACACCTTCTATGAGGTTCAGGTTTTGCATGAAAGGATGGTTCAAAAGATGATTCATCCAACTATTGATATCAAAGTTAAACCAAAGAACTCAATAGTATTTCTGTATTAATGTGTATAAATGAAGCATTTTTTAGTTACAGTGCATTAAGTACATATATATGTTAATCTCCAAAATTTGATGTAGTTCCTTGTAGATCACATGCCCTTTGCTCACACTCAAGCTTGCCCCACCTTGCATCAACTCGCTCACAGGGGAACACCATTTTGCCAAGGCTGTCAAAAACAATCCACATGTTAGCAAATCTACATAAATTATGTGCAATGACAATTTTAGCATTTGGTCATTACTTTTGCGAATCCCTCATCTTTAAACAAGCACTCAATTGTTCTTTACTTTAGAAAACTACACAAATGGGCATTTAAATCCTAGGAGCACTGCCATGCAAGAGGATAAAACTGCAGATTTACCTTCTGTTGACTACATTATGCACATAGCATAGCCATTGGGAGAACTCAGCATGTGAACCAGCTTGTACAGGATTTACTCTGAAAAATGCAAGGGAAGCCATTAGAGAACAGATACTCTAGGAAACTAGGTAATTGTTTAACTAAAACTTTGTCTTTACAACTTATCGCTAGAAGAAAATTTTGAACAGAAAGAGCTGTCCAAAATTACTTTTGAAGTTGGTGAACCTTTGACATCATTTCTGAAACATGTTTAGAATTCTAAGCATGCCAAGGAAAACAAACAACTCAATCAATATGAACTTCAGATTAATCTCATCTTAAGCATTATACAAATCATGTGCAATTTCATTTTTAGAGATCCCAACACTCAGCTAAACAATATTCACTACTTGAATTTCTTTTCTTCATTTTGCTCTTTTAAAGTTCAAAATTCACAAGAACACTGAAAGAAGCCAGAAAATGTTTAATCTAGAGGGGATCATGATTGAGTACCTGTGTGTGTGTGCATGCACATGCACATTCACACGCTCACATTGCACCAGAAAATTGAGCTTAGTATCTTGGTGGGAGAAGATAGTGGAATTGAATTCGAATTACTAACAATCCCATGAAGACAACAAACTCAAAAACAGCAGTTGTGCACGCTCAAGAGGAGGGGATGCATGTAGCAAAACAAAGAATACCTCAGAACTTCTTTAAAGTGGTCTGCACATTCCTTGCAAGGGTACATCCGAGATAATATTGCCATCTGCACAATAAAGCTGTTAGTTGGTCCTAGAGGTTCTACATTATTTCGACTGAAAAATCTAGTTTCAGTTCTTATGACATGTTAATTTATCAGCAAATAAGCGTAAATTACAGATGCCTTGAACAATCATTCAGATTAAGACTTCCTTATTTAACAATGGAGAGGCAAGAGTTAACTCTTTTTATGTTCAGTACAAAGTAACTTCAAGGTCAAGCATTAAGCAAATGGGAATTCCAAGCAATTGTGTTCAAGCAAGAGATGATTGCACTCAAAAATGCTAAGAGAGTAGCATACCAGTTCTTTTACATCTTTCTTTTGTTGTCTGGTTGGATTGTCTGGATACTACAAGAATACAAAATTAGGAAAAACATCAATTTATTATGATCAATAAAGAGAACAGAAATAAAGAAAAAAAAAAGATTTGATGGCATAAGAAGAAGTAAAGCTTGCATTCTGAAAACCAGAGAGGCTTACAAGGAGCCTTTGAGTTGGTGAGTTGATACAATTTCCTCAAACACAGACTGATAAACTGTTCTCCACCTTTCTAATTTTCTTAGAAGATACTAGTGACTATCTAATCTACAACAATGAAAGTACCTGAGCAGCAAGTGTGTGAAGGAATGTCCAAGTAGCTCTTCCAAGATCCTCTTTAGTCACAGGTGCAGCAGATTTTACCTGAAGAAATTGGTAATAAAACTTTCATCAAGCACAATTCTTTATACTAACATCAACCCTTCTCTTCACACTAACTGCATATACAATCTTTCTGAATCATTTTGTGTCTACTTCATAGGATTCAAAGGTCACCCATTTCAGGTATTCTGTCAACTATTCTACATTTTACTCATACATTGTCAAGTTCATGCTAAATATGAAATTTGATAAAACTATGGATGACCACATACCAAGGTACAAACTTTTCATATATTTTCCACAATTTCAAGCGAAAAAACAGATTCTGCACCCTAAAACATAGTAAATATGGATTTTACTGAAAATAATCATCATTCATGAATTTTGTCAAACAGGTAGTGAGCTTAATCACTACATTCAAACAAAACCAACTAAAACAAGCACCATACTTTATAACTGAACTTCAAATTCAAATTCACCCCATAACAGTGACTTTATAATGGAAAACAGCAAGTGGGTCTTTACCTTATTGACAATTTCTTTAGGTTGTTGAATGAGTGTAGTGTCTATACTTGATGGGTTCACTTTAGCTGATGATGAAATTGAAAAGAGAAGCTTTTTGCTATCATTAGATTGGCTTATGAAATTGGAGAAATGGGCATGGATGCAATTTGAAACTTTTTGAATGGTTTGGACTACAGATTGCAGTGGATTGTCGGACATTTTCAGAAGAACAGAGGAAGAGAGGTGCAACTGCAAAAAATGGTGATCTTTTAGTGGACAAATTGTAATTATATAAAAATAAGGGACCAATAAGTCAAGTTTACCCTTTTATAGAAAAATCTAAGCCCAAAGTATAATGTTTAGCACGTAATTGGTTTGCTTCTATAATTGACCGTCCCACATTTTCGGAATCGCGAAGGTGACCACTCCACTTGCTCCAATCGCGCGTGTCATGCACTTAAATTAATTATTAAAAAAACCACAATTTCATTTGAATATAATAAAAGGGAGGATTTTTTCATCAATAAAAAATGCAATATGTTATTATAATTTTTATTCATGTTAAAACTAATATTGAATGGCAAAAAAGGTGATTTTTTTAATTTAAAAATTTCATGTATAACTGTAACACCCGCCCTAATTTTGACCTAATTATGAATTGGTTGAATTAAGATTTAGTAGGAAGTATAGAAAGTATAGAAAGGCCTAGAATGTAAGGCTAGTAAGGGCTTGTTTGTAGCAACATAAGTTGAGAGATTAGATAAATAGAAGAGTGATTCATTAAGGACCAAAATGGATATTTGGCCATAAAATATCACAAATTTGGTTTGATCTTCTCCAGCCAACGTGAGAATGGATAAGTATGCATGTATGTGTATGAGAAAAGGGAGAGTGAGTTGCACCATGAGTAAGGGTTTGAGAGAGAGAGAGAAAGAGAGAATTGCTTTGGCTGGAAAGAGAGGAGTTCAAGCTGTGATTAACAACCTCTTTAGTGCTAGAACACTTCTTGGTAAGTAATTTGTGTTTAATTGAGTTTTTGTCAAGGTTGGATAGAGTTTTGATGATTGTAAATTCGTGCTCTGTTTTGGCTGAAATTTCACCCTCTGTAATTTGGCCATAACTAGAGCTATACACCTCTGATTTGAGAAAGCTTTAGTGTTTTGGAAACCTTAGAGAGTCTTTTACAAGTTTTGTGTTTTTGACTTGACAAAAATTTGTTGCTAAGAGGGTCCAATAGAGCCTAACATTTCAGTGCTCACTAAGTGCTCTATTTTGAGCTGAATGGGTTGTAAAATCCATAAGTACTTTTATACTTGTCTAAATAGAGTAATTTCAGTTGGGATTTAAAGTAGACCTATAAATTAAGTTTTGGTATTAATTTGAGGGTTTTTGGATTAATGTGCTTGTGTTGGGGTCTATTTGAGTTAGAACCAATTTTTGGTATGCTTATACCTTTGAATGATTATTTGTTAAATATTAGTGTATATGGATATATAGGGGTTGGAAGAAGAGAAGGAGGCCCTACTCAGTAGGAGGGTTTTGCTTAAGAAAGAGTTGAAGTGTTTAGGTAAGTAATTATTAATTCAATGTTTACTTGTAGTACTTCTTTTTAACTATAAGTGTTTATTTGATTATGCTTACTATGTGATATATGTAAATGAATGAGAATGAGGGTTATATGTTGAGATACGAAAACCACTAGAGGTGGTGTAACTGTGATATGATTGTTTAAATGCGTTATGAGTGCCTTGACATCATGCATATCGCATAAAGAAAGAAAGAATTGTGGGTGGAGAATAAGCTCCACGGTCTGAGATTGAAAGGGGTAGAGAATCTTAGATATGGCCATTCTATTATGCGCATAAATTTGTAAGGTGGAGATTGAAAAAGATCTCGAGAATGGGCCACGGATAAATGAGTTAGAAAGAAAGAAAAAGAAAGCGAGAAAACATGACCATACATTCATGCATTGTGTATGTTTATCTTATGTTAAATGTGAATTTGATGTTGATGGGGTGAAATTAGTGAGTTATGAATCCCATGTATCAATGCTAGTATTTGCTAGATTATTACAAAAGTTATGGTATTATGTATGGATGTTGAATTGTTTGGTTTATTGAGAAAATATGCTATCAGGTGATTAACACGGGCTCAAACACGGCCGTGTCCCGAAGAGTGTTGAAAAAAAAATGGGCGTGTTTGTGTGTAACAATATTGGGCAGTGAGATACAAGGGTAGACACACGATCGTGTGTTAGTCCGTATTTCGACTATAATTGAGTTATTAAACTACACGGGGAGAGACACGCCCGTGTAGTTCATATAGAATTAATTTTTGTATATTTTATTAATTAGTTCTTGAGAAGAACTATATGTAATCTTGTTTTAATAATTACTTATTGAGTCGGAAGCTCATTCCTTTGCAACCGTGGTTTTTCAGGTGGTATTTAGCTTTACTTGAAGTTTCATTTTGTTAAAGCTTCAAGCTTAGTTTGAGACAAGCTCAGGTGGGACGACAGTGTGCTTGATGATATGTTATTCATCCATCCACACGGACATAAGCATTTTGGCATTAAGACTTTTGTATAATGATTTTCATTATTTATGAACTTATTATGTAAATAGTATAAAAAAAATTAGTTTTCATATTATGTCCTATGATTGGTACATGTGCATGTAGTGCCTGGAGGGTACTACAATTTGTGACAAAAACTCACATAAAATATAATCAGTGACAAGAAAAAATGACACAGAATATAATTTGTGACATGATAAATTATCATAAAAAATATAATTTGTTACAAGGAAAAATTGAATATAATTAATGTCATTATATATAAATCAATAATGGAATTTTAACATGACAATTTAAGCTTAAGTGATAATGCCATATATATTCACGATAATATCCTTTTAATTTCAATTATTGTCAGTAATTGTTTAATTACTAACAATAAATGTAATTAATATTATTTTATAATTTGATATATATATATAAACAACAATATTGTTCCATAAATATGTTGAATAACAGCAAGAGAAACTTAAACCCATAACTTTTATTTATTTTCAATAAAATAACAATAAATAGTCAACATTTGAGTTAAAGAATAATAAACTACATACATAAATTTTTATTATAAATAGCTTTTCTACTAACTTGTGCACTATATCTCATCTTTTTACCTCTAAATACCTGCCAAAAAAAAAACATTACCAATTATTACAAATACAGTTTGATGCAAATCTATACAATTATATTTTACTTATGGACTTTGGCAATGTCCAAACAATTCGAAACCATAACTAATAAGTCCACATCCAAAAAACAAAATACATTCTATCAAAAAAATAAATAAGAATAAATTCAAAAGTTTGTTTCAACTTCAAAATCTGTATTTACATTCAAAAACTTTACATATATGTTTCAATGGTAACTAAAAAAATAAATATATGGTTCACTTAAAATTTTCTGTGCGTGTACAGGCTATTTCTATATACACACTTTACAAGGAACATCTTTTAGCCTAGAAAAAAATCAACATTCATACTTTAAACTAACAAGAGAAATATAATGAAAAAGGGGAATTGCATGCATAACCAAGATATATACTTCTATAAACAAAGAGAATAAACATTCTAGGCAATTATGAAGATTCAACTTCATAAGGTTACATTAAAGTATCATCACATATGCATTAATTAATTACTTATCTATCCTTTATAAAGTTGTGCCCAAGATCACAAAACTATACTTTCGATTTATTACAAAATATAACATAACATAAAAGACTGTATTGTATATATAGTTAGGGGTGAGTACGGTTCAGGGGAATATGGAGAAAAAAAATCTCCAGTATCGTACCATATTTCAGGGATTTTAAAAATAAATTTTCCAGTACCAGTATCATTTTTTGGTAGGGTTCGGTACGGGGATACCGTGTCGTACTAGTTTTTCGGTACGGTTCGGAACTAATATTCGGTTCTTTCGAAACGGTTCAATACAGTTCGGTACGGTTTGGGAATTCAAAAACTTATATTATTAATTAAATTTATATTTATTAGTAATAATTAAATAAAAGAATTTACTTCGGAACCCATTACAAAAAAATGAATAAAACTAACTAATAAATAAATTAATAAACTTGAATTAAAATATTACAAGTATATATATATACTAATAAATAAATTAATAAACTTAAAAATACCTATATCAATAAGTAAATAAGTAAAATAGAACAGGGTAGACGGAAAAATGATGTGTATATAGAAAAGTTAAATAGAAATTTTAAAAAATAAAGATAAGTAAAGATACATTTCCCTATAAACATTTAATGATACTGATTTGATTCAATTTCATATTACCAATGATACCATTAAAATTAAGATATATATTTTTATATTAAAAATTGATGGATTTTAAATATTGTACATTCAAAGTTGTCCATAGGATAATAATATAATGTCATATGTTGAAAGTTGTAAAGAAGAGGATAGTATAGTGGTCATTTCTTTTTAATAGTATCACAAAATAAAAAATTAATTTTTATGTAATTTAAAAAAAAAATCTGTTTTATCTCTAACAAACATTAAATTACTTGAATTTTTAGTCGTAACAAACATTTCTAAACTTGTTAGCATGCTTAATTCATTCGGAATTTTTCCTAGTAAAAAGGCAAAAAAACAAGTGATGTAAGGTTGCCCAGAGAAACTGGAATTTGTCCAGCAGGTTGTTGTCAACTAGTGCTAGCATCTCAAGTTTTGCTAATTAAACTGCCCAACTGAGATGAGATTATTCCAGAAAATTGTTTTGTTGGAGGATAATTGAGCTAGAAACACTCAATTCATTATACATACAGATTCACTGAGCGTGCAATCCGCAACTTATGCTTTGGATTGTACTAAACACTCACATTAAAAACATGCCCATTAAAGTTCAAGAAATCATATACTGAAGAAAATAAAAATATCAATAGTGCTTAAACACCATATATATTGCTAATAACACACAAAACAGCTGCATCAAAATCTGAAACCTACAAGTATCTTATTGCTGCTTAAATTTTTAACAAGTATATATATGAATAATACCACTCACAAATTAATTAGAAGTAAAAGTGCAAACAAGAGAACTTGTCTGTGTAAGTTGTCCTTAAAAATCATCCAAAAAAATTACAAACTATAGTAGTAACCTATCATTTAACACTCAGTCCAACATTAAGCAATAATGCACACTACTATTTCTTACAATGATTATATAAGGTCAGCATACAAGAGTCAAACAAATAGCAAGTGTCACAACATAGAAAACTCCCTTTATATAACAAAACAAAACAAAGACAACAACAAAATGCAGCCTACAATTAATTGCAACAATGTAGCCAACAACAACAGCAATAATGCAGCCAATAGTAGCATCAACAATGCAACCAGCAGCGGCAACAATAAGCAGCCAGTAGCAGCATCAGCATAATGCAGACAGTAGCATCAGCAGCAGAATGTAACAAACTGCATGATCAATAATACACAAAAACACAGCCACAATGATAATATAGCACAATGAACTAGCAGTAATTAATTGTTGTAACATTAATTAATTGCTATTAATAGCACACAAAATTCATCTATAAACTAATAAAATGTACCACATACCATTTGAAAATTTTTTAATAATCCAATGTAGTTTTTGATAAGACATTTTCCTTTATTTTCGGATCTTGAATAATTTCTGAAATAAACAACAATTAGTATGAGTTAATTAAGTGTTGTATTATGCAAAAAACTATGGTATTAATTGAACAATAAAACTGACTAATACCTTATTTAAAATTTTCAAGTGCTTCAATTGATTCTTCAAGTTCGATTGGTTTATTTGAGCTTCTCAACTAATCTTGACAACATATTAAAACCTCTATAGTAGTAGGAGTTAATGAACTCCTAAATTGATCTAAAGTTCTAATTCCGGTACTAAATGCTGATTCAGAAGCCACGGTTGAAGACGGGATAGCAATGACATCCTTGGCAACCTTAGAGAGAACCGGATACCTCAATGAGTTGATCTTCCACCACCCCAAAATGTCAAACTCCAATTCATATTTTTCAGGTAGTTCTTCCAAATACCTATCCAACTCTCCTTGGGATGCCAATTTTTATTCACTCTCCATTTGTAAAAAGTAATCATCAATCTCATTTTCATCATCTTCCATTCTATCAATGACTTCTTTACTATGTTGAGGCTGATTTTGAAGACTTTGTCCTTGTTCATGTAAAACCTTGTATTGCTCCATTAATTCATTTTAAAGTCTTGCTTACCCTCTCCACCAATTCTTGTGCATCTTTTTCACTATAGTAAGTGGTGTGCTTGACCTTTAAATAATTCATATTGTATCTAGGGTTTAATACCACCGCTATAAAAAGCATCACATTCATCTTTCTAAGAGAGCCCCAATATTTGTCAAATTTTTCTCTCATTTGCTTTACCATTTCAGCTAATGAAATGTCTTTACTACTTTGAAAAGTAGTCAAATCCTTCAATATTCGCATCACCTCCAGAAATTACAAATTACAAGTACAATAAAATGAACCGGATAATTTGCAAGTGACATTGTAAAATTTTTTAAGGAACTTAGTAAGGTTTCTTGCTTTAATCCAATCAACCTTACTAGGAAAATTATCACCAAATTCCGTTATTAACTTGGAATCCAAATCCTCCAACCTATCAAAGGCTTTTTGATACCCCACGGTAACATTTAACATCAAAAATGTTGAATTCCACCTAGTTGGGCAATCTAATTGAAGGGATGCATTGAACTTGAGATTCACTAGCTCACAACATTTTTAAAATAAATCCAATCTTTGTGGGCTACTTCTAACATACTTAACAATATCCCTAATTCTTCTAATGCAACATTGGGAAACATCAAGACCATCCCTAACAATCAACTGAAATTTTTTAAAGTTTTAGAATAAGAAAAAGAATGGATATAGGACAGAAATAGAAAATAAGGAATATAAAGCTAGATGCACAATGCCAAATTCATCTGCTCTCTAACTATTGATTCTTAAGAAAGCAAACAAGAATCCTCCTTCTAACTTCCCCTTTTTTGTTAATAATATTCAAAAATTTTAAACATTGAGATACAATTCAAGATTAAAAAAAATTCAAGATGAAATCAACAAATTTTTGCTACTCACCTGGTTTGTTGCCAGAAATACAGGTTAATTTCATAATTAATCTCTGATTAAATGGTGAATATTAATCTCTGGTTAAACAGAATTAGGAGATCAGAGTTATAGTTGATCAGATGATCATATGTGGTTTATCTAGTTTTAACTTTCTTTTATACTTGTAATCTTATTTTGTATATCTATAGCCTTTTTTTAGCTTCCAAATAGAATTTTCAGAACAAGCATATATGAACTGTATACACTTTTGACAAATTTGCACTAATAAAATCCAAGATTATAGTTGTTTTGGACTTAGTACAAGTTATAGAACAACTTGGTCTAAGCTCTCAAGTCAAATCAAGGCTCCTCTGTTGGCTTCATAGATCAAAAGAGGCTTAAACATGAGTTACTTTCTACTCTGTGTGTTACTGTTAGACACAAGACAGCATGTTTAACATCAAAATTCATCATTTTTACTTAAATTAAATACATCAAACTTAAACTTGCAAATAAATTCTGTAAAAAAAATTCACCGTTAAAACTTGCAAATACAGGTTAACTTCATAATTCTAAGGTAGCCTACGGTACACAATTTGAAATTAGTGGCAAACAAGAATTAACATACAAAATTGGATAAAGAAGTAAGAATAAGAACAAATCTGCATACCCAGTAAAATAGTATAAGTTATCAATAGGAAATAAAGAATTAGAGAAAGGAATGCAAAAGATGAAAAAAATAAAGAGCAGCATGGGTGACAAACAGAAGAGGAGAGCCTCGGTGGCCAATGGGTCAAGAACAACAGCATAATACACCATAAAAGTTCACACCATAATAGCAACAACAACAACAGCATACAACAAGCAATCAAAGCTTGAATAATTAACCTGATCTGGTGCAGCAGCGAAGAAGAATGAGAGGGAGTGGTAGCTGTAAAAGAAGGCGAGCTTGAAATGGAGGAGTGGCTGTAATTTTTATTAGTCAAAGGTTGGGGAACCGGATCTGGTGTGAAGAAGGTGAAAGAGAGGGAGTGGGGACAGTGAGCACTGAGCAACAGAAAGTGAAAGAGGCGGCTGCGACGAAGGTGAAAGTTGGCCAAAAAGTTAGGGAATGGGGACAGTGAGCACTGAGCGGCATCGATCTTGTGAGGCAGCGACGTGATAGCGATAAGGGAGAAGGAGGTAGGCAGGTAGCGGCGTGAGAGAGTTTTAGGGCTGAAGAAAAATAATAGTGCATTAGGGTTAGGGATAATTTTGTTAAGTTTTGTTGGGTTTATTTTTTCACACTTCAAAACTACGTAGTTTATTAGTTTTGATGGGTTTAGGTATTATAAAATTCATATCTATTAATATTTAAATATTAATTTTAATAAAATATTAATTATCATATTAATTTAATAAAATTAATATTTATTAATAATTTAAATTTAAATGTTAATTTAATAAAATATAATTTTATTATAAATAATGAAATATATAATTCTATCTTTAATTAGTACTAATACTTAATATGATTATAAATTATATTAATAGTTTACATGACTAACATGTAAGTGTATTTAATTTATTACAATTGAGAATACTATCTTAGACTAAATATATATAATTCTATTGTAGATGATAATAAATTAGCAATATTAATACATATCAAGTTCAAGTCTATATATATATATATATTATATCTTATATATTAACACAATTGATAATATACATATAACTTACATCAAACTAAAAAGTAAAATATTAAAATCTTGTAGATTCTTTTAGTATACAATTAATTTAAGAATCTTGTAGATTTAGGTCCCCTAATATACATCTAATTATTTATTAAAAATCAAAATTTAAATTGATTGGTGTACCTTAAAACATCTAGCATCCTCAATATTGTTATATATATATATATATATATATATATATATATATATATATATATATATATATATATAGCTTACATACTAATTACTAGTATGTAACATATGCTATTATTCAAATAACTTTTCTCATGGCAATAGCCTACGAATACTTAATATGATACTATTTTATATTATGAATTATATTAATAGTTTACATGACTAACAT
>CATIWO010022281.1:0-19902 GCA_949673435.1 Macaranga tanarius | reverse complement strand
ATGTTTGCACAAATCCATCCTTTTAAGAGTTTGGTCCATCTCAAGGGCCATAATGAACATGTGGGCTCATTTAAACTCTTTTAAATAAAGCCCAAGCTCATTACCTTAATGATACTAGGTCCATCTCATGGGCCCATCCATATCGTATAGAAGGTAAATATCAATTGGTCCTTAAACTTAATATCTCATATTAATCAAGTCCAAATTAATATTTATTTAATTTCCTTTAAGTCCTAACCTTTGAATTTAGATTTCAGGATATGCTAGATCCCCGCATACGTGCAAATTCAATTCAATTAATTTAATTAATTAATTAAACTCTTTAATTAATAATCAAATTAATATAAGTTTTCCAAGCACAACCTTTATGTGTGTGACTTACTAGGTTCAAGTCTAAATGACAATGGAAATAATATTAACACTTAATACCATAGAAATACCTTTCCATACTAAATGTGAAAATCCCAATTAATCACATTTAGTTCCCATAAGTCGTGAGTGACCCCTAACATAGATGTTATGACTACCTAAATAGAAATGAATGCTTAATGTAGATCCACAAGAACCATAGAATACAATTACCGTGTACTAAATGTCCCTTGATTACAAGATCCCGATATCAGCTAGAGTCATGATTTAGTCAAACTCTAATTGTCTCAATCATATGACCTCATCTTAAGTTCAATTCTCGATAAAATACAACTTCTACTAGAAACTTTTTTTAGCACCGAAACTCTTTTCGAGAAAGACAAGTTTGACCTGGCCAGGTACTTATTCATCAAGAATAACTTAGATAGCATAGGATCTTATCCCAGTTCACTCCAAGTAATGAATTCCATCTTGGCCAATCACTCATCCCTACATATAACCAACTAGAGCCACCACAAGCCATATACCCACACGTGGCTAGCATAGGTATGTAAGCGGTAACAAACTCCAACCAATTATATGTGGATGACCGTGTCAGCTCAGGTCAAAGGACCATATGTATCATTATGTCCAAGATTGTGATTGTTGACAAAAGTGAATATCTATGCAATCACAAATCTTACATCACAAGTTCGATTCACCCATCATATGAGTATCCACGTGTCTATTCTGATATCTCATATTAAGTAGCATGAGACTCACTGCCTCCCACTATTGATATCACATATCTATTAAGGAAAATAGACAGAGGTGATAGTCCAGGGATTAATACTACCTTTATATTAATCCAATGACCATGAACATTTATAGCATATGTACCAAATGAGTTTGTCACTCATATTATCAACTCTTGATAATAAACTCATTCAACATAATACTAAGGGTATATATTCAACATAATACTAAAGGTATATATTCAAATAAACTTAACACTTAATTTAAATGAATATTTTATTACCATAGGGATAAATATACAATGTCTACATACAATAATAGCCCTAGGGCACATCTATACTAACATATATACCCATACGTGGCTAGCACAAGTATGTAAGCAATAAAAAACTCTAACCAACTATATATGGATGACCGTGTTGCCTCAGTTCAAAGGATCATATGCAACATTATGTCCAAGATTGTGATTGTTGACAAAAGTGAATTTCTATGCAATCACAAATCTTACATCACAGTTCGATCCACCATTCACATGAGTATCCATATGTCTATTCTAATATCTTATATCAAGTAGCATGAGACTCACTACCTCCCACTATCGATATCATATACTGATCAAGGAAAATAGACAAAGGTGATAGTCTAGGGATTAATACTACCCTTATATTAATCCAACGACTATGAACATTTATAGCATATATATCAAATAAGTTTGTCACTCATATTATCAACTCTTGATAATAAACTCATTCAACATAATACTAAGTGTAAATATTTAAATAAACTTAACAATTAATTTAAATGAATATTTTATTACCATAAGGATAAATATACAATGTCTACATACAAGAATGGCCCTATGGCACATCTACACTAACAATATCTTCGATTGAATATAAGACATGGTTTATGTCATCCTTATATAATTTAATCATATTATTTCTTGATCTTAAGTAGACTGAAATTGATAACTCCTTATCAATTAATTTCAGCATGGCCATGCATTTAATATTCAGTTTGACTTATCGAAGGGCCCGTAGATATCTTTCTCATAATTAGTGAGGGAAAAATTCTTTCTTGATCACTCATATTATTCACATGATTCATTCTATATCTAACAATAATCTATTATATCATCCTGTTAAATATAACATTATAATTTGTCAAAATATAGAACTCATCATGCAGGACTTTATGATGATCAAAGTCAGAGGACTAAACTAATATCATTATGATGAGAATTACTTATGCCAATTATCCATGTAGCATTTTCATAGTGGGTCAATCCAATATGTCCTATGTACTTATGATTTGACTTAGTACATCATATACATGATTAATAAAATATGATCATCAGTCAACCTTATACTAGTCTTCGTTCATTATTCTTCCATAATAATGATTGACAAGGGATGATTTAGAATATAATTCAATTTTCATCTAAGAGTTTTACTATCAAGTCACACACTTGATGATCTTACGCTGAATTAACCATTCATGGAATTTAAGAGAGTAAAAATGATAAAAATACCTCTTCATTATTAAGATGCAAAATGAAAAAGTCATAATATGGCCATAAAATAATTGGCCTAGGGCACACAACTAACATTTTTCACTTGGTTCACTTATTTTTTGATTGGTATCCTTGTCAATTATTTGATGTACACTTCGTATCATATATTCTATTTCATTTGCCTTTTGTCTTTTATTTGATACCCTTCCTTTTTGATTTCCTCCCTTTTTCATTTTGACAAAGGGGGAGAGAAAATTGGCATTTTGAATGATGATAATTATACTTGAATTATAAATAGAATGCCAAAAAGGGGGAGAAACTAATTTTTTTTAATGTGATTGAATGATTGTTTGTATGTTTAACTCACCTTAGCATATATTAAGGGGGAGAAATTTCAAAACCCTTATATATAATTAAGGGGGAGAAATTTCAAAACCCTTATATATAATTTAGGGGGAGCATTGTAAAATAAATGCACACCATTCACTTAGTGAATTTTGATTATCATTCAAAAATTGATTGTCAAAGTAAAAAAAGGGGAGATTGTTGACCCTTTGCACGATCAATGTGTTAATCAATCTTAAATCAACCTTTATTTTGACTTTAACAATCAATTTTGAATTACTAATATGTTTGTTTAAGAATGATTATAAGTTAGATTAAAGTAATTGATAAAGCAAGCATTAAAGGTTGAATTAAAGCTCCATTGTAGTCCTCAAAGGTCCTTACTAATGTTCTTTAAAGCCTCATGAATGGTTACAACTCATATGGGATCAATCACGATCCTGAGGGTACGATCATAAATGTGAAGGTATCTAATTTACAATGCACGATTGAAGAATTTGAGCTGAAGAAGACTTGCCATGCCCATGATTCTATGCTCAAGATCATGACATGACTGGTCACGATCATTACATGCCTCCAACGAGCAAATTTCACCTCCAACAGTCGTATCTTAAAGGCTCACAATCCTGAGCAGACATAATCCTGCAAAAAAAGTTGAAATCATACTAAATGAAAGCTTGAAGAGTGTTTGGACAAATTCAATGCTTCCTAACAACTATTGTTTCACCTCTTACTATATATATAAGGTTTAGAACTTCATTTAAGAAGTAAGAGAGTTGGTGGAGAAAATTAACTGTGCTAATTTATTGACCTAAGCTTGTTTTTTTAACATTTTCTCTTTGTATACTCTTTGATTGTAAATAAACTTTTGTTGAGTTTGTATCTACCCTTCTTATGAGAGTTAGGAGAGTGTTAGAGATAGGATTCCTTCATCTACTCATTCTTTAGGGTTAAAGAAGTCGGTGGTGAGGTTCTTTCTCTTTGGGTTAGTGTTGAGCCTTTATAAAAACACATTGATTGTAAAGGTTATGAGTTAGCCTTGAAAACACTTGTGTGAAGGTTTAAGTGTGAGCCTTAAAAATACTTGGCAAAAGGTTAGTGTTGAGCCTAAAAAAATACATTGGAGATTGGTTTGTGTTGAGCCAAGAAAAACATAAGTTATTGTAAGATTAGTGTTGATCGTTAAACACTTTATTGTACATAATCTCAGTAAAACGATTGGTGTGGGGTTAAAAATTCTAACTTGGGGATAAGTTAGGTAGAGGATATAGGATTGGTTATAATCCAAACCTTTATAAAGCCTTATATTGATTGTTTCTTTTCTTATTCTTATCTTTATCCTTATCCTTATCCTTGTTCTTATTGTTGATTGTGTGGATTAAGTCATTTGCTAATCCTTTTCTAATTTTCTTTTAATTTTTTAATTTTCATCTAAACCACATATTGGCCCTCTTCACCCCCCTTTAGGGCCCTTTTCAAATAAAATGGAAGAAAGATTGTTTTAAAATAAAAAAATGAAAATAAAAGGGAAAATTAAAAGCTTTAAAAGTTTAATATCTTGAAAACTTAGATATCATTTTCTTGTCATTGGAATTATCCATCAAATCCACTACATTTAGGCATTAAAATATATTTTATTGCAATGATGGAATGATTACATTCAATAAGATATTTGATTCTTTATGTTCAAGGCATTAAACTTGTGTGAAAATAAGGAAATGATTTTGATTTGATAAAAGAAACAAAAGGTGGTTTAAAAAGGAACTTTTTTTTTTCAAATGAAAAAGGAACTAATGATTAATAATAATCCGCATCAACACAATAAAAATGCAATATAGCATATATAATATATTGATAGCATATAGATGGAAAAAGAAATATATGTTAGTGAGAATAAACAATAATCAAAGTAATGTTAGTAGGGGTTAACAATAATTAATAAAATTGAAGAGAATATTAGGAAGAGTTAGCAGTTAGCATAAGTTAGTGGTTAGATTTTAAGATTGAACAAGGTATATATAATATGCAATATATGCAAAAATGCATAGATGTTATTTATTTCCTTCCTTTGATTGGAAATTTGGGCCACTAACTCAGGGTTGGAAACTTATAGTTTGGTGAAATTGACCCTTATTCATTTCCTTCCTTTGGTTGAAAATGTGCGCCAGGAGCTTGTTGTCTCCTGACAAATATAATTCCCTTTTGTTGAGGGTAAGAGAACTTTCTTTATTGCTCGCTTGATCGCTACCTCATATGACCTTATTCCTCCTCTTTTTAGGATACGGGACATGCTTTGGGAGTGCCCAATGCATGATACACATAACAATTTATTTCAGGGTGCATGCAAGATGCAAATGATGTATGGTGCAATTTGGGGTGTAAGCAAATGATACAAATTTGGAATACATGCAAATATACAAGCGATGCAAGTCGAGGTGTGCACAATTTATCCTAATTAAATTATAGATGGAGCAAACACATGATAGTGATATACATCAAATGTATAGAAATGCAAACAAAAAAGTGATTATGCAAATGATTATGTAAGAATGCAAGCATTAATTACTAAATATAAGCAAATAGTATTAGTTATTAGCACACAATCAAAATCAAATTTAAACTTCAGATGAAACTTTAAAATCATAACATAGAGCCTCAAAGATGTTTTAAATAAAAACCCAACATTTATACACTTTAAAAAGCATTTAAAACTCAAGTTTTAAGATTAAAAGGCAAAGTTATAAAGTCAAAATTAAAGAACTAGGCCCGAAATCAAATCTTCCTAAGCTGTTAAAGTTACTATTTGTGTAACCCATGGATGAATCTTAATGTTTAAGTAACTTTAGAAGCCATGATTCATATTGGATTAAAAACATTAAAAAAAAGAATGAATCACTCTAGCCAGCCAATTTGGCCACTTGAATGGTCGGCCAAGGCTAAAGTTTTGGCTGGAAAAACAAGATGGATGTCCAGCTGTGGGGATGAATAGCCAATTAACTCTTTATTCCTAGGCCCTAATTTTGCACTTTTGATTTAAAAATTCGAGAAAACAAAGCTTTAAGCTCAAGACCAAAGACCTTAGCCTAATAAGGTAATTTTGAGAGTGTTTAACTTCAGAATTTGATAAAAAACTCACCAAATATGAGAGATTGAAAGATAAGTTGAAATAGGTTAAAGGTTTGTTTAGTTTAAGGTTTGGATTGATTTGATGATGATTTGGTTTAGTGTTTTTAATGATTTTTTATTCTAGAAGTGAGAGAAAGGTGCTGGTTTATTTGGTATTAATAGTGAATAAAGGATGAGAAGAATAAGGTAGAGAGTTGAGTAGAGAATGGTTTTATTTTTAGTTTATAAGAGAATTTTCTCTTACTACATCAGTTAAATAATCCTCTAAAAAGCTCCCTTTTTGATACCTAGGATATACTATATATAGAAGTTTAAGGTTATGGCATTTGATGTAATTAAATAATATAAGAAAAGGGTTATTAAGTAATAGTATATACTCTTTATTCCTAAATTGACACTTGGCATAGAATATTCCAAAATAGAATATTCCCTACTTGGTAATCAATCTTGGAAATTATGCCTTATTTTATTATATATAAATAGTAACATGGCAAGGTGTGGGACCCACTTTGACCATCAGAGGTAACAAATTTGACTTTTTGTCAAACAGTACCTATGAACATGCTATAGTTTTAGAAGATAGTTTCAGATAGAAATTTGGTCTTAGAAACTTGATTTTGACCTCGAAAAAAATTGGTTGACCAAAGTTTGACTTTTCATCTCAAGGTTTTCTAAGATTAAACCAAGTTACAAGTAATGCAAACTAGACAAAGAAACATGAAGGATTGACTTAAAAGAGTCCTTATGCAAGGTTTGCCCTATTGACTCAACATACATCATTGAAAGCAATTTCACTCAACAATTACCCAAAACCTCTTTTTCAGTACCATCAGTGTTAGATATAGGGTTTGTTCATGTTTGATTACACTTTAGTTTGGTTTGAAAATGGCTCAAATAAGTGCTGTAAGATTATTGGGTAAGAGTTTAGGGTTTGCAATGATTTTGAAATGGCTTGAAAAGTATTTTCTCATATCAATCTCTTATAATTGTGAGATATTTTCATGTTTTCATCATTGACCATTATGGTTTTGAAAATGAACCCTACCAATTATTTTATTTTTTCTTCCAATCATATGCTTTTCACTTTTTTTTTTTTTACATTTTTTTGCACTTCTTTCTTCTCCTCTTAACACTTTTAGAGCTCCACTTATTCTCTTTCATTTGAATGTTTCCTAATAATTCACTCATATGTTAAGGATTATAAAAAAAATTAAAATAAAGAAAAAAGAAAAAATATTTAAACAAAGAAAGAATTCAATAAAAATAAGAAAAGAATAAGAAGAATAAAGAATACCTGAATCATCACAATAAGAATAACATGAATTTTAATTTTTACCTTAACTAATAATGTAATGAGTTTTAAGAATTGTAAGACATAAGGAATCAATACTAATGTGTAGAAGTCCCCTTTATATTCAAAATATCATCATGACATCACTCTCACTTCATTAAAGAAAAAACTATGCATCATAATTTTAATAAAGCACAAACATGGATTGAATAAAGAATTTACCTCAATTAAACTTGTTTTGGATTCAACTAATTATGAATTATTTTAATTTTAATCTTATATAAATAGAGTTGTGAGCAAGCCAAGAAGTAGGTGAAAATTCTCAGGCCCTACAAATGGTTGCAACCATAGCATTGAAGAATCAGATATCATTAAAGGACAAAATGAGGAATCTTTCAGGACTTCTTAGAAGTCTTATGTGAAAGAGTTGCCACTCGATCATTCAAAAAAGTGGAAAATGATCATGAGCCTAAGGCAAAAATTGTCTCTCAAATCTATTATGAGTTCAAAAGTTATTTCTACTTGGCTATTATCTTTTTAGGTAACATTTTTTACATATTCCCAATCACCCTTGTTTTAATATGGCAATAATATATACATACATACATACATCCATACATCCATCCACAATAGCAAAACAAAGTAAAAAAAATACATATTTATAACTATTTACATCATTTTTTTAGTAAATGCATCAAAATGGAAAAAAGTGTGAAAAAAATAAATATAGTCCTAATCTAATAAAAATCTTGCAAAACAAAAGTTAGAAGCAAAAATATCCACATTCATATAATATATCCTATCTACAAGAGCAAAAAGTAAGAAATAAAAAAAAGAAACAAATATTCACCATAATCATCCAATTTACCAATAAAGAAAAAATAAGGCATCAAATATATCACTAAAGTAAATCTAGGTAAAAATATTTAAAACAACCTATAATAAGCTAAAGGTAATAACATAATCAAAATAGCATAAAGTTGGGAAAAACAACTCAAAATCAATAAAATGAAAATGCACAAAAAATGCTATTTTGAACTAAAGAGTAAAACTTTTAGCAATCCAACACATGTGAATAAATCCACATATGTGGGACCTATAAAATGCACTGAATACTGAAATACACAAAATAAAAATCCTTCTATAATT
Source organism: Macaranga tanarius (assembly GCA_949673435.1). Classification (NCBI taxonomy): domain Eukaryota; kingdom Viridiplantae; phylum Streptophyta; class Magnoliopsida; order Malpighiales; family Euphorbiaceae; genus Macaranga; species Macaranga tanarius. The sequence goes on along the minus strand of CATIWO010022281.1, from coordinate 11,374 downwards.
CGATAAATCAATCCACCAAAACTAGATTCTGAGTTACAATATTATCAAATCATCATACAAATCCCAATATAGCAAAACGAAGGCAAAAAAGAAGGGTAAGGAATAGGATAAAAAAGAATGCTTCAATAAAAGTAAATGTGAAATGCAAGTGGTCCTCAAATTAGTTTCGCTAGATATGTTTTGACTTAAAGAATTTAAATAAATTCAAAAGGATGTTAAATGGATTTTCCCAACTGATTTTAATGCAAATGGAACTTGAAGCAAATACTCAATACCTCTTGAAGCATTCTTTAGCTAAAATTGTAGTTTGTTTCAGTTTTTGATTTTTTTAAAAAATGAAAAAATAGGTTAAAATTTTTAAATGGGTTTCCTTAAGTTGATGAGGCAGAGTAATGATAAGTCATCTGAAAAGTCCGTAAAAATGAAAAATAGAATACTTAAAGACCTGGAAAAAGGTGGATGAATAGGTCCCAGCTTGTGGGTCAAAGACCCATGCATGTGCATGATGACCCATACATGAGTTACTCACCTATGCACGCGGGTCATCAACCTACACAACTTATTTTTTGAGGGTTTTTTTAGGGAATTTTAAGGTTTTTTAGGGCCCATCAACTTGGTTTCACATGTTTTGGGGCTAAAATTGTAATTTCTTTTGGTTTTTGATTTTTTAAAAAATGAAAAAACAAACTAAAATTTTTAAATGGGTTTCCATGAGTCGATGAGGTAGAGTAATGATAAGTCGTCTAAAAAGTCCCCCAAAAATGAAAAAAATAGAATATTTAAAGACCTAAAAAAGGTGGATGAATGGCTCCCAGCTTGTAGGTCAAAAACCCACGTTGGTGTATGATGACCCATGCATATGGATTATTCACCTATACACGTGGGTCATCAACCTACACAACTTATTTTTAGAGGGTTTTGTTTGGAATTTTAAGGTTTTTAGTGCCCATCGACTTATTTCAAATGTTTCAGAGCTCAAAGTTTCACATGTAATTTACGTTTATGATTGATAATGTAACATGTTCAAGTGGTAAAACACCCATTTATTATTCTTTTACATCAATATAGCTTTATCATTGGACTATGTTGAGGGACTATTAAAATTTAGGGTTTGATAATTGCCCCCTACATCGTGTGTCTTATACAAGCATGCTTGAGGAATCTTAGCTTATGTTAATGCATACAAAGTAAAGAAAATGAAAAGACTAGGTTCATAATACTTATATAGAGATGTGTTGTGTAGTCTTCCGGATATCAGGCAAGCTGCAAGAAATGTTTGTGAATGCCATATAGCCTTTGGGGTGTTATACAAGATGATCTAGATAATATAATATCGTATAACCACTTAAGGCGTTAGGTGGTTACCATATAGCCACATAAGGTGTCATGCTTATGCATTAGGTGATGAATTGGATTATATTGTATTGCTTAGCCATTTAAAAGCATGAAATGGGTGTTATATAGCCACTTAAGGCTTCAAGTAATTGCTGTTATAATCTATAAGATGTTATACGAGTGAAATGGATAAGCCATATAGTCGTTGGAGTGTCAAGTGGGAGCCGTATCATCTTTAAGATGTCAAGTAGGGAAAGCTAGGTAAGTTGTAAACTTTGAGGCATTAATCAGGAGCTATTTAGTCTTTGGAATATTAGGCGGATACTATATAGCCTCTAGAGCATTAAGTAAAAGATTGGAATGCTAAGTTAGAAGTTATACTTATGCTTTAGGTGCATGAGCTTGTTGTATATTTCTTCTAGTTGTCTATTAACTTATTATGACTTTTGGTGATTCAAACCTCTAAGTTTTAGTGCTTTTTGGTGTGTTGGACCTTGCACAAGTGTTTGAGGTTAGCTTTGGCTTCATTTTAGGCTTATAGGAAAAACCCACATGCGTGTCGCCATTACCCACACGTTTGGGTTACGGACCCATGTTGTCTAGGGTCATAAAAGGTTTCATTTTTTTTACATTTTTTCATTTTTGCACCTTCTTTCTCTCACCTAGTATCTTAGGTTCCATGTATTCTTTATTTTGGACATTCTTATATGAGACTTTATTATTTTATAGATATAGACCTTAACTTTGGCCTTGCTATCTTGGATGTAGAGGATGCTTGGAAGCCTTTAGTGCCTATGATGTTTTTTAAATTGTTTTCATTTTCTAATACTTGTAGAGGGAAACATGAAAATTTGGTTCCTATATGTCCAAACTTGAAGAATCATATTTGGACCATACATAATTGGGAAATAATTTTTACTTCATTCCCTTGCTTAATTTTTTTTATTTGTCTACTTATGTCTTAGAATGGTACAGTTATGGGGGTTGTGATACTTTATATTTCTTTTATTTTTTGACTTATTATAACCACTTTTAATAATTTGAACTATTTTGTTGACTATGTTTTATGCTTGTACATTTACATTACTAGAGTCACGTTTGTATATTTATTTTTTCTACAAAAGAAAAGAATGTGAAATTAGTATGTATGTGAAAAGAATTTAAAAAATTGTTGCTCTTATTCTTGTCAGTATATTTGCTACATCTTGCTTTTATTTATTTTGTTTGGAATGTAGGCTCATTATTTTATCTATCTTAAAAACATCTTTGAATAGTTGTTGCTTTTATTTATGCTAATTAATCTGTAAAATTTTGTACTTATATGCTTCATTTGCTTGCGAAACAACATGAATGTGCAGTTAGTGCTAGATAGTTATTGTACATCTTTTATTATACTTACAGTGCATCCTTTTGGTGGCTTACTTACTGTTTGGATGCTTTTCACCTAGTGGTGACCTTGTTAGTTCTTGCTGGTAGCTTCTTATATATGTATAGGTACTATTAGAGGCTTCTTAATTTAGCAAAGGCTCATATGATAAAAAAGGGGTTCGATGGAAGAGGTGGTGACTTGAAGACTGACTGGGTTGTGAAGACTATCACCTCATTTGAATTCACAATGATCACGACACTTAGCTTTAAGGGCTATAAGGTTTTATTTGATGCTATGCAGGCATTACCTTACTATAAGGGCAGTAGTCCTTTATTGGCATCTTGTATGAGCTTAATAGATGTATGTCTTAATGATGCACCTATCAGAGGCTAGATTAGAGTGAGTTGCCTATTGCTTTCTATTTTATTTGCTTAGTGTAAGCATGTTTCCAAACATAACTAACATATTTTCTTTATGGTTGCTACCAATTCTTAAGGATTTAGATTGTCTCCCCTCTTATAACTGGGGTGATCTAACCTCTTATATCTTTACCATGACCTTGATAAGGCTAGCTGAGGAACCTTTAAGATTTATAACACCCTACTAGTGGTGGATGTGCATAGTTTTCTCTATCTTTTTTCATTACTTTTCTCTCTTTTTACTTTATTTGACTTAGGTTCTTATCTACAAATTTGAGCCTATGAGTCCTCAAACTATCCTAGATTAATAATGCTTAAAGGCTATCCCTAGATTATATACTATACGATCCTAGAGGGGCAACTCCTATGACTTTGCTGCATAGATGGCTTATTTAGATTAACTAACGGATAACTAGGTTTGGAGTTTTTTGAGTTCATCTTCTGGATGGTAGGTAAGGCACATGTTAGGTGGTCTCTGACGTTGAGTGCATACCATGCTACTCTTAAGCAGATTTTAATGGAGGGATTGGTACCTCGAGGAGTGCATCCATTAATGGCTTAAAAGGCCCAAGGATCAACATATGCCTTATGATTTACCTTCTGAGATGTTCTAAGGTAGGCAGCTGAGCGAATCAAATTTATTCTTTATTGAGCTCGAGACAACTTTTAAGATTTCTGCCTAAGGGGGTTTCCTATTCAGAGTGTGTCCATTATAATGTAATTGATTCCACTATTGCCAAAGCTGCTGGTACATTAGGTGGAGCTAGCACCTTTAACTCATGAGTAGTAAATATTTTTGTCATTTGCTTAATAGTTGTTCCCTAATATTTACATTATAACAATGCACACTAGACATTAAACAAGTGTAATTGACATGAGTTTTAACCTTTATATGTCTTTATTTTTTTATAGCGATTGACATGGACTTAGAAGGGGGCCTGCAGAACTTTTAGTAATGGTGAAGGTGGGGAGTTTGATCCCTCAACTTGGACAATTCTTAAAGGTGTAATCTTCTGTGACTTGGTCACCTACTTGACCCCGACTATACATGCTTTAAATATTTAAGGTACCCCTATACAGTACACATGTCTGATGACTGGTAGTGATGCTATAGAGTTCACACCTCTTAACACTGCTCATGTACATCATGAGACCTCACTTCCCTTTTATTTTGTTTCTTTTACCCATTATTTGGTTTTTGCTAGTTTGACATTATTCTTCAAGTCACATAAGCCACTGCAAAGTCTTTGTGCTTTTATGCATTATGCACGCAAGCTATATTATTGAGGTAACTTTATGACTTTTGGTATGTGAATCCTTCATAGTTATTTTACCTACTTATAGAATCAATAAGAATACATGTGTGCATGAAAGTGTTAATGCACTTTTTTGGTGATTCAATTTGTAGTTGGATCATACGTTCGAGTTGTGTAGTTAAGAGGAGCAACAAAGGGTGCATCAAGAGCAAGAACAAGGTTATCAGGTTCATGGCAATCAGTTGGAGCATGTGCTGGAGTAGCTTCATTTTAGATGTGGTAGAGTAGGCCCTTTCAGAGTCGATGATAATGACAAAAAAGGTTTCGATAGTGATAAGGACAACAACTAGAGCTAAAGATTATAGCTTAGTAGGCTAAGATGGTTGTTTAGGTTTACTAGGTTCTCACATTTAGATTGTATGGAGCTTTCTAAACATTTAGATTTCTTAACTCTTGTACTCAAATATTGTACTGACTTAATGCTGATATTTATTTGGATAAATTGCACACTTGATGTATGAACTTTTTAATTTTTACTGTTTTGGTTTTAGACTTTTTTTTTTACAATCGAGTGCTTAAAATTATTATTTTTGTTTCATGTTAGTGGTTTTGATCATTCAATGGTTGCCTATGTGCTTTTTTAACTCTTGTGGGGTCCACTATTTGCTAGATTACATGCCATGTTTTAATCTATATGTACATGTTATGTCATATATCTAAATACACTTTATTCTTTTATATTTTATTTAGATTAAGGAATGAATTATTAAAGAAGAAAACATATGACAAGGAGAGAAAGAAATTGATGATTCCCCATTCCTTTGAACACCATTCCCCATCATGTTCTCCTTGTAAAACATCCTACCATTCCCCATCATGTTCTTCTTTAACAAGAACATCTAGAATTAAATTAAAAAAAATTTTCAAAATCATAATTGCTTGCCAAACTTACACATGAAGTTAAGAACTTTGATAACATCTGGGACTATTGGAGCTAGACCAAGGCCATGAATAATAATTGAGAAAATAGGTCATCCAAGGAAAAGCTAATTGACTGGAACATCATAAAAGGAAGAGCTAATTAACTGGGGCATTTTATTGGGTAGTTGGTATATAATGTCAATATGCTGAAAAATACAAAGCTTTGGTATTAGGCTTGGTAGGTCGATTATGAGTAGGTGAAATTAAGGAGACTTAAAGCCCATTTGAAAGTTTAGAGAGCTTAAGCTATTGATTTTTAGTTTAAAATGAGATGAGGTATGTGTTGGTGAAATGGAATAAAAAGGGAAGACATTAATGATGATGAAAAAAGAGTTTGGGCTTTAATTACTAGTGGAGTGAACACTATTATAAAAGCTTACACCTATAGGTTTATCAGTAGCACCAAAGAAGACATCCTATATATAAACTATTAGAAAAGAATAACCAAGTTTTGGAAGAGAATTAATAATAAATTGTTTCCTTGAAGCTACGAACAACCTATACCCTATTGTCTCCTTATAATGTCTATACAATTTGCAACTATAAAAGCTAGGGCATGTACCATTAAAGAAGAAGTATAATAAACTAAACAAAATCCAAAGAAATAACAAAATTCCAATTCAGATAAAAAAACAAACGGTACCCATTTTGGCTTATAAATATTGTCTAAATAAAAAAGAAGAATTTTTTTTCTAGCATGCAATTTATTTAAGAAATGAATTCTAAAAAGAAAGAGAAATATAGAGAAAACTTTTCATGGCTAAAAATGGGTTTTATACGTGCTGACTTACTAATAAAGCCATCACTTATCGGACATAACCATTAATTTAAGATAAAAATTAATGATTCAAGCACTCAATTGAGAAAGAAGTCTAACCATTAAAATAGCAAAAATTAAGAAGTTTGCACACTAAATATGAAATTTTTTATTTTTATTTAGTTCTGACTCTTATTGCTTGCCCTATCATTTTTTGTCATTTTATATTGTTACACTGTTTGAACTTATTTGAAATGTCTTTTAGGATGAATAAGCATTAACATGAACAATTCCATGGCTTTTTGGGCAAAAAAGAGTACAATGGTTGAAAGTAAGGCAAGTCCATATACAAAAAGGGCATGAGTAGATGACTTATGCAGGTAGGTTACCCATCTATGCATGTGGATGAGCTATTGCATGTGGGTGAGGCACTTTAATGACTATTTGGAGGCTCTTTTTGGGTCATTTTTCAAATCTAAAGCTTTTCAGAAAAGTGTTTTGAGGTTTGCAAGAAACTTTATACATTTTAAGTATTTTGAGGTTTCATGTCAGGTTTTATTCTACTTCAGGTTTTAAGAGGGTAAGTTTTGGCTTAGCTAGGTTTTTATGTTTTGAGGCTTTTTGATATTCTTAGGGACTAATTCTTGACTTGTGATATTTTCAAGCACCATAATGAAGGCTAGTTTACGAGGAACCTCCTATACGTTGTCACCAAAGTATAATTATTTAGAGGCTTTTAAACTGCAACACTGCTAAACTTTGTAATATATCTGACTAGACTATACCTTTATTAATGTTGCTTTTACTTTATAGGATTTGTAAGGGCGTATTTTCTTCTTTATTTGTAAGGAGTTATGTCCTTTATATGAGGAGTTTAGTGGCATAGCCAATTATACCCCCATTATTGTTGAAAAGGCTATCTTTCTAGATAAAGACTTTGACTATCTTAGTTGTGGCTTAAATTTCTTCCACATGAGACCTCACGAGCTGAATGCTATAGAGACTCCAGAGAGAAGGTTAGTTCATTCTTAGATCTTAGTAACCAGCTGACTAAGGATTATGTTGATAAATCTTTGGCCCAGTTGCTCACTTATAACTTTTTTCTTTAGTTTTTTATTGTATTCAAGGATGTACTTAGGGATTATATAATTCTCAGAGTAGTTGGCGGTGTTGAGAATTGGATGACCCATTTTCAGTTGTTCTTATAAAGACTATCCACGACTTGGATAATGTGAGACTAGACAGATGCACCTATTTCACTAGTAGCTTATCATTTTTTTAAGTTCTTCTAGCTTTTTATTTTTCTTTTACTTTGGTGCTCTCTCTTTCCTTTCTCCCTCTAATTTTTCTTTTTACTTTATTTTTCCTCTTTTGCATAAGCGGTCCCTTTTGGAGATTTTTGTATTTAGCTAGGTTGTCATAATGTTTACTTGTTTATAATTTGTACATTTAGTTATGGGAGAAGGTGAGCATCCTAGAGCGACTGGCCGATAGTTTATTACGATATAGCCTGGGGAGTCATAAAGATAGGTGATATAGGAGGATCTATAACCACTCTACTTTTGCTTTGAGCTATGATGAATGGTGCATCTAGTTGATTAATATCTTTGATGCTAAGATTACTTAGTTCTTCTTTTAGTGAAAGCTGGAGTAAGTGATTACATGTACTTATTTGAGCTACATTATGGTATTTGGTTTTCAATCTTGCACACACTACTGTCTCATATATCTCTATAGGTATTATGGAGCTAGACAGATAGTGCATTCAAATTTGGTTAAGTTTTAGGGTGGACAATTATGTCAATGCTTTGTGGACCACTTTTGAGATATTTGATCATATTAGATCATCCACTGCTTCTGATATTATCTTTAATGATGCATAAAATGGGAAGATGGTTCTTGGTAGATTCCCCTTCCTTTTTTAATTTTAAGGTCAACCACTTATATTTTCATTTCTAACACTAGTAGTAGTCCTATAGGCATAATCGATTAGTTGTTCCTATTTTACATAAACTAAAAATGAGTAAAAGACAAAGTTAAAATAGAAAATGCAAACTCTACTTAGCATGTATTGATATTTTAACTAATTATAGAATATATAACACTTATGGTTTGTGACATACAACAATGATGAAGTTTGTAGCACATAAATGCAAGTCATGGTGTTTGAATCATGTGAGGTGTATTTGATCATAAACCCATCCTTGGGCTCATTTTTGAGTTTAAAATTGAAGAAATATGAAGTTTAGGCTTAGATAACTAGTTTAGCAAGCTCAATAGCCAATTTTTCAAGGTAGAACAAAAATAAAATACTCATTTTAGTTCATTAAACAACTAGGTTTGGCTAGAATAGCCAGTCAACTATTCATCCCTAGGACTAAACCTTGTATTAGCTAAAAAACTTGATAGATTAAGCCCCCAAAGCTTATAGAAGAAAGAGGATGAGTTTTAGAATTTATATAGCCTCATATTCAACTAAAAACTTGATTGAAACTCATCAAAATGAAGAATCAAAGCAAGGATGAAAGTAAAATAGGCTAGTTAAAGGTGTTTGAGTTATTTGCCGGGGAGTGTTTGAGAGGTTCAGTATATGGAATGAAGATTAGAGAGATTATTTAGAAGCATTGGGGACTTCAAAATGTATAAGTGAGTGAAATTAAAAGATAAATTATGTAGGATATTACTTTAAATTTCCTTTTTTTCTCTCATTGATTTTCATATTATTTTGTTCTAGCAATTTTTTATCTCTAATCAATTGTTTCTCCCTCCCACTCTCCTAAAATGCTTCTTGGGAGCTTCTAGTTATAGACAATAGTAAGTGGCAGGGCAAGTAAATTAGTTACACAAGCGATGCCACTTTTTAGCATCTTTTTGCACTAAAAGACATAATTAGAAGCTTCTTTATTCTGCAGGTAACATATATGCAAGGTAGAAAAGGAATATCCTAGGAAAGGAATATTCTTTCCTTGCTCAATCTCCTAAATATTATCATCCTATTTTAATATATAATAATGATAACATTAACACATGTGCGGCCTACATTGATTGCTAGTTTGATCGGGGATGGTCAAAAATTAAAAAATGACTGTGAGTGAGCCAGTTTTTACTGGGCACTATAGGTAGTTGTAACTATAGCACCAAATTAGGCTAAATACACCTTTCAAAAGGGTAGATCGAGAATCCTTTTTCAGGCATCCTTAGAGAAGCCTTGTGTAATTGGAGTCGCTACTTGATCGATCGAGAATAGGAAACAGATTCTTATTAATGCATAAAATATGTTCCTCCTATCAGAGATTTTGAGTTCGAAAAGTGGTTTCTACTTGACTGTTTCTCGTTATGCGGCACTTAGACACTTATCGCATTACCCTAGTTTCGGCTTCATGATGGCAAGTATAATGCAAACATCCACAACATTCACAATAAACATATAGCACATATAAATATAGCCATTTACTATAACAAAATAACAGAGAAAAGGATTAAGGATACAAGGCTTTGATAAAACATAGCAAATACATTTGAAAGATAAGATAAAAAAAAAGGTGAAAAGTAAATCTAGCCCTAGATCTAAAGAGCATGCCAAATTCATATATCATACATCATACATCATACATCCATCCATATAGCTTCACATTCATCATAAAACATTCACCAAATATCAAAAATCAAGGAAGAGTAGTAAATCATTCGTTGTCTAAACAAATGTTAATTCCACTTAGTAAACGAATAAATAATTGAATAAAATAATGAATAAATAAATAAATAATACTAAGGACCCAAAAATATGTATAATGATATGAACTACACACTTGAGGAATATGAAAATACAAAAAATGCAAATTTTGTTAAAAGTGAGCAAAACGCATGCTTGGTGCCAAGATTAAAACTTTAATGTACAAATTAATAAAAAATGAAAGATGATATTAAAATGATATTTTTATGATGCAAAAGTGAATCCTTTTTATGCCATGAATTAAAATATGACTTTCATGATAATGGTGTCATGAAAATATAAATTATAAAAATATAGACTTTTAATATCCAATGCATTATAGAAACCCAAAATGAAATGCAAATACCTAAAATTACAAAAAGGGGCAAACTTTTTTGTTAAGTGAATCATGCAATATAAAAAATAAAAATAGGAATGAAGACTTCAATTTAAAAATGCGGTTTTACATGAAAAATAAAAAAAATGCGACAAATAAAACAAAAAATGCGACTTTTAATATAAAAATATAATTTTGATATAAAAATGTGATTTTTATATGGAAATGATAAAAATATGGAAGATGAAAATAAAGATGCGACTTTTATCCTAAAATGTAAAATTTATGTGAAAAATGTGATTTTTTCATTACAAATTATAAAAATGCCTAAAAATGGTGTAAAGATGTGAACTTTTAGTTTAAGGGTGCTACCTTTTCATAGAAAATTATATAAAAATATAATTTTTAAATAAGAATGCAATAAAAATACAAACTTGACATAAAATTTATAATTTTCTCATAAAATAATAAAAATGATGAAAAACACAAAAAAATATAATTTTTAATCTAAAAGTAGAAACTTCACATACAAAACATAACTTTGATATAAAATGCTAAAAGTACTAAAGATAATGTAAAAAAAAAGTAATCTTCAATGTAAAACTGTAAACTTTACATAAAAAATGCAATAAAAATGCACAAAATGGACTTTTACACCAAAATAAAGAAAAATGCTAAAAGTGTTATAAAGTGCTCTAAAAATATAAACTTTAATCTAAAAAACATGATTTTTATGGTTAAGACACATAAAAATATAACTTTGGATGTTAAAATGCAAACTTAGAAGGATTTAAGCAAGTAGGTAAGAACCTAAGGGTGTAGGACCCATCAAAATCACTAAAAAAAAATGCACAAATCAACATCAAAAGTTATAAATTAAAAATAGGGATAAGTACGAAAAAATACCCTGTGGTTAGACGCATTTTCACTTATAAACCTGTGGTTTTTTTCGTGATATTTAGAGGTATGTAGTTTCATTTTCTAACACTTTAATACCCTCTCAACTAATATTGTCATTATTTTATAATAAAATATTAATATAACACTATCTTTCACTAATAAAAATGTTTTACATGTGATTTACTATCAATATAACTATTTAGATACTTTTAGAAATATCATAAATTTATTTTAAAAATTATTTATTTTTATTCCTAATAAAATAAAAAATACATCTTATTTTTATTTTTTGTAAATTTATTTTAGTT
>CATIWO010022264.1:0-16054 GCA_949673435.1 Macaranga tanarius | reverse complement strand
GGAGTTTGATGAGGAAAATAGAATAGTAAGAATCCCTTTGCAGCAATCTCAGTATATTATAGGAATTAATATTTAGTATGACTATGATGAAAATGAAGTGGTGTAGAAACAAGTCAAGGCTAAGTTTAAGATTAAAATATGGTAAGAAAAAGATGATGAAGACACTTTTTTAATAGGAGAAGATATGTTTTTTCTAGCCAAATATGAAGACAAACAACCAGAACTTAAAAAAATAGAGATAGAACTTGAAAGTAGTAAAATCAAAACAGTCAATCATGTGACTCGAAGTGGGAGAGTCTAGTAGCCTATTGAAAGAGAAAATGCCAAAAAATGATGTCAGAAGGTAAAGAAGTGATCATTGAAGGCAAATCATTTGGCAAAACTATGGATAATGATGCAATGTTCAAGCAACAGAAGAAAACTCAAGCCCAATCAAGGATTTAGGATATGTTGATGGCATCCAAGAAGCATCGTGATGCATTTGTAAATGCCTTGGATCATTTGAAGTTCTCTACTAAAGCTTCTCCAGTTGACATGATCATTGTTAGTATAGATGTGCCTTATGGCCATTCATGTATATAGACATTGTATATTTATCCCCATGGCAATGAAATATTCATTTGGATTAAAGTGTTTGTTTATTTGAATATTTACCCTTAGTACAATGTTAAATAAGTTTATTATCAAGAGTTGATAATATAAGTGACAAACTTATTTAGTACATGTACTATAAATGTTCGTGGTCATTGGATTAATATTTGGTAATATTAATCCCTAAACTATCACCTCTGTCTATTTTTCTTGATCAATATATGATATCGATAGTGGGAGGTAGTGAGTCTCATGCTACTTGATATGATATATCATAATAGATATGTGGATACTCATGTGATGGGTGGATCGAATTGTGACATAAGATTTATAATTGCATGGATATTCACTTTAATCAACAATCACAATCTTGGACATAATTGTACATATAGTCCTTTGACCTGAGGTAACATGGTCATCCACATATGGTTGGTTAGAGTTTGTTACCGCTTACATACCTGTGCTAGCCACGTATGGGTATATGGCATGTAATGGCTCTATTTGGTTATATATAAAGATGAGTGATCAGCCAAAATGGAATTCATTATCTGGAGTGAATAGGGATAAGATCCTATGCTATCTAAGTTATTCTTAATGAATAAGTACCTGGTCAGGTCAAACTCGACTTACCTGAAAAGAGTTTCGGTGGTAGAAAAGAGTTTCTAGTAATAGTCGTGTTTTATCAATAATTGAACTTAAGATGAGGTCATATGATTGAGGCAATTAGAGTTTGACTAAACTGTGACTCTAGCTAATATCGGGATCTTATGATAAAGGAATATTTAGTACACGGTAATTGTATTCTGTGATTCTTGTGGATCTATATATAGCATTCAATCCTATTTGGGTAGTCGTGACATCTATGTTAGGGGTCACTCACGACTTATAAGAACTAAATATGATTAATTAGGATTTTTATATTTAGTATAGAAAGGTATTTCCATGATATTAAGTGTTAATATTATTTTCCATTGCCGTTTAGACTTTAACCTAATAAGTCACACACATAAAGATTGCACTTATGAAGATTAATATTAATTTGATTATTAATTAAAGAGTTTAATTAATCAATTAAATTAATTGAATTGGATTTGCGAGTATGTGGGGATCTAGCATATTCCGAAATCTAAATTCAAATATTGGTACTAAATAGTAATTAAATAAATATTAATTTGAACTTGATTTAATATGTGATATTAAGTTCAAGGACTAGATTAATATTTGCCTCCTATTATATTTCTATATGGGCAATGAGATGGACCTTATATATTGATAAAGATGGACTTGACATGGACTTATCCATGGCCTTTATTTAAAGAGTTTAAATTAGCCTATAAAGTTGTCTTATAGTATGGAGTGGGCTTTCTCTAAGTGTCGAGAAGCCCATATGCCCATAACCTTAGCTCATATCCATTAAGTGTTAATGATATTAAGGCTAAGGTTATTCATGTAACCAAACACAACCCACTCATTTACAAAGTAAAGTCATGCATATAGATAGAGTGTGAGACACTCAATATATCAAATGCATATAGCTTGAGTGTCTATTGCATGTGACTTGAGTGTGAGACACTCAAGTTATTATTATTATTATTATTATTATAATATTGGTTTTGTTTAAGTTAGTAGAGAGTGTAGAGACAATAAATTTTATGCCAGTTGTACATTTGAAAGCTAATTTGATATTCTTACAAAAGAGATAAAAAGGCTAGAGATTTTTATCTTCCTTCTTCTTCTTCAAGTATAGAGAATTCAAATATACATAAAGATTGTGTGCTTTTTACTAAGAGCCATTGGTGTACAAGAGTTGTACTACTTCAAGTCTATCATCCATTGGAGGTTGCTTCCTTATTTTATACATCCAAGCTTGGAGAGGTTCTTGCAAGCACCTTGGGTCTAAAGAGGAGAGGCTTATGGCTAGAGCTTCACCATCCTTAGAGGTCTTCCTTGATCAATCCGTGTGTTTCAAGTTAGAGGCTTCATATTTGGGGAGCTAGGAGCTTGTAGATTAACATCAACCAAAGCTTATCAAGCGTGATACTAATTTGGAGTTTTGTAAGTGTTACCAAACAACTAGTTGCTAGGTCTTTTATTTGGATAAAATGACTTGGTTGTTTGTTGTATATATATTATCTTTGATACATGTTTAACTATGTAAGAGTGCATGTGATATGATTTATGGGCATGGATGTAACATCCACACTTTTTTGTACATATTTAAGACATATATATTATATTTTATGTATGTGAGATAGTGGACTCCTTTTTAAGTTTAAGATTGTGCATAAGTGGTAGAAAGGGATTAGGTTGTAAGATAAGTTTAGAGTTAGTTGTAGTAATAGAAAGTTTTAGGCTATTATGAATTAAATCCATTTCATTAAGGAGCTAGAGAGATTTTGTGGAGATATTTGGTTATATATATAATTAGAGTATTGTTATACTGTTATATTATGTTAAATATGGATTTATTTATTAGTTTGTCAATGATTAAAGAAGACTTTAGGGGTGGCTATTTGGAGACTTATGATTGGTTGGTGGTTATATGAGTATATGCGTGTGTATATGTTGGTGTTGTTGTGTAGAGATTTTGAAGAAGAAGAAGAGATTTTTTAAGTAAATTTAGAGAGTTTTAATTTTTGTTCAAGCTAGCAAATAATTTCTTTAGGAAATATTAGAAGGTCATATATCCATTAAAGACCTAATTGGTAAGTTTCCTTGTGTTTTTGGATTGATTTAAGTTGAGTCTGATTATTGTTAATTTTGGGTTCTGCCTTCTCTATTTTTAGTCTTCTTGTTTTGGTTATAACTTGAGCTATGGAGCTCTTATTTAAGCATAGTTGCACTCTCTGAAAACTTCAAAGAGTCATTTACAACTTTTGTGTTTTAAGCTTTAATTGAATTTGTTGCTAGAAGGATCAATTAGGGCCGGATATTTTACTGCTCATATTGATGCTCTATTTTGGCGAATGAATTCTAAAATCCATAATTAATTTTATACTTGTATGAATTGAGTGATTCTAATTAGAATTGGAAGAAGAATCATAACCCTAGCTTTAATAACAATTTGGGGGTTATTGGATTTGTATGTTCACCTTTAGATCATATTGAACCTTTGAACATTTAATTGCAATTTGTGATATTAAAGTGAAGTGTAATGATTGCTTGTTGAAATTGACATATAATTATGTGTAGGAAGTGGAAGAGATAGAGGAAACCTTACTCAATATGAGGAGATTTTTATTGAGAAGGAGTTGAAGCTTGTTGGTAAGTAATTATTAACATAATGCTTACATATATTTTAGAATTTCAAGTAACTATAGTTATTTAACTATGTTGATTTGTGTATGCTATTAAAGTGGCAAAAATGATGAATACGTGATTATATTGATATGATAAAGAATAATGAATATATATATATATATATATATATATATATTGTTGTGAGACCATTGAATGGTCAATTGAGCATGTGATGTAGTGAATTACGAATATTGGCACTTTTATGTGCAAGCCACTTGATGTGGTATGGTGATATTAATAATGTTGTGAGAATGATGCAATATATGCATAATGATCAATGTGAGGAAAATGTGCGAGTGTGGAAATTGAGCTGGGCAGAGAGCCTCCACTGAAAATGAATCTGAGACTTAGTTGGGCAGAGAGTCTCAAATGTAGCCATTCGTATGAGATATATAAACATGTGAGATCTGAGACTGAGCTGGGCAGAGAGTTTCAGGAATGACCACTTGTATATAAAAAATATGAAAAAGAAAAAGTGAGCTTTGTATGAAACATGTATGACGTGTGTTGAGAACTCTAGCCGGATACTAACTTATAAAAATATGCATTGTTGCATTATGTTTATATATATATATTGAATAAGGATTGAATGTGAGAATTATGATTTTAGTTATGTAATGATAGTTAAATAATGTATTATAGATGATGTGAATGGTGAATGGTTGTGGATTATTGGATATATATTGTGATTTGGATTATTAGGTGGAAGAAGTGGACATTTTGGTCTAATTCGGTGCAGTGGCTAAAACCAGCTACTAGCGATTGCCAGTCATTACTGGCAGAATGGGCCACTGGCGATCGCCAGCCCCCTGAACCAGGTGACCACTGTCGGTCGCCAGTGGTTTGGCCAGCGCCAGTCTTCTGGCATAGCCCGACATTATTTTTGACTTTATTTTGAATCTAAATTGTGTTTAATTCCTAGTATTGGCTCTTAATATGTAAATATTGGATTATTAAACACTTGGTGTATATTAAATTTTATGTATCTTCTTAATTAGTTCTTGAGAAGAATTATATATTTGGTTATATTAATAATTGACTTATTGAGTTGCAAGCTCATTCCTTTACAATTGTGGTTTTCAGGTATTAGATAGCCTAGTTTGAGGTGCTTGCTTTGGTAGAAAGCTTGAGGCTTGGTTTAGTTATGAGCTCAGGTGGGTCAACAGCGTGCTTGGTTTCAACATCTCCATCCACATGAGCATTTAGCATTTAGCATTTTGGCATTTGGGATTTTGTAATAAGATTATCATGGTTTTAAATTCATATGCAAAGTTATGTATATTGTATAAACTTATACTTTTATATATAATTTAGCTATTGAAGAAAATTTTAATTATTCATGTATTGTTTTATCAATTTGGGGACACGTGTATATGGTACCTGGAGGGTACTATATTAAGTGGTATTAGAGCGGGGATTAAATTTTCTCGAGATACTAAACATGCTTGTGGACACATGGTTTTGGCCCGGCCCATGAGGCAAAAGCCCAATGATGAAAGATGACGCATAAGCCCAATTTACCAAAGAACTCGATTCAGACCCATTTGTGAGAAACCCAAAAACACGCTCCAAACCCACCAAACCAGACCCAAACAGGCCCAAAGCCTGGACTGAGCCCAAAACACATAGACCCAGCCCATAAAAAAAAAAAAAAGAACACCCTTCTTTGATATTCCTCAACTGCCTCTTTGACAAATCTCCACGTGCAACGTGAGGGGGTGGAAGATTGAGGAGAAAATGAGGGAGTGATTGAAGGAAGAAAAAAATGGATAAAGAGAGGAAGCTTGGGGCTGCAGGGGGGGCTTGGTTGAAAAAAAAAAGAAAAGGAAACAAAAAGAGAGAGAAAGAAAAGAAAACATGGAAGAAAAAAAAAACAGATCAAAAACCAAAACAAAGAGGGGCCGAATTCAAGTACTTTAGAAGCAAGGGGCATTCCGGATTCAAACTGAGGGCCAAATTATTTCCTACAAACTTCAATAAAATTTTCTTGCTTTTGCTTTAGTTGTTAATTTTTGGTAATTTTTCTCTTTTAGTTGTAATATATTTATTGTTTGTTGAGTTAATAGTGTAAGCTTCTATTATTTGGTGTTTTTATTACACAGTGGAAAATTCAGTAAGTTTGGTTGAGATTTTGTAGAAATTATTTCTGCAGAAATCTTTTATGCAGCAACTCAAGAAACACAATAAAAAATAGTTGACGGGCCGATGGCCCATCAACCATTAGAGCCATTAGATTACTGTATTTTAGAAAATAAAATATTCCATGAGAATTTTAAAATTACGTAGAATCTGTTGTCGTAGTCGGTTTCGGAAATGAACGTCGGAATAGTAAAACGGTAATATTTGTTATAAATTTGCATGGCACTGTTCATAAAAATATTTAAATAGTAAAACACTATGCATGCCCGACCCAAGTACTATTCATGTTTTTTTTTTTGTTGGATATTTTATTTGCCTTTTATTTATTTATTTATTTGGTGTTTTATTTTTATTTGTTTACTTATTTTCTATTTGATAAATATTTTATTTTTTTGCTTATTTATTTTTTATAATATTTATTATATTTTCTTGGTGATTTTACTAGGCATGCATAGTTTAAATATTAGTTAAATAAGTATTTGTTTATTTAATTAGGTTATTTGGTATTATAAAATATTTTTGATTTAATTTTAATTATTTGCTTTAATATGCACTAAGCTAGAATTTGATTATTTTTATTTTGTACTAATCTTCTTAATATCTTGTAGGTCATTTATTATTTGAGAGATTTAACTTATGATTTGTTTGCAGGCCTGAATATTAGATAGACTACGGTCTATTTTTATTTATTTAATTTGTGGTTTATTTTTATTTTGCATGTAAGATGGGTTATAATTCATTTATTCTCCTCCGTTTCTTTGTGCGTGCCTTTAATTATTTTTGTTTTATTATTTGTATTTTTATTGTGAATATATGTGTATGTGAATGTATGGATGTAATAATTCAAGGACTTAATCGCATGAAAATGGACTAATAATCAAACTTGGACTAAACTGTAAAATTTGAAATTGTTTGGATTAAACAGCCATTTTCATGCAATTAAAGGAATAATTAAATAATCAAAAGTAATAAAATATAAAATATAAATGGAGGCCGATCACAAGGTCGGGTGGGCCGCTAAAAGCCCATACCCAATTTCCAGATCCAATATCTGACGACGGCTGCTGGGCTTCCTCCGTCGAATCCAGTTGCTGTAAAAGTGTCCCGAATTTCATCGGGGGTGGAGACTCCATACTCCAACCAAAGCCCGTCAAAAGGCCCAAAGTTGTACTCCTAGCGGGCCCTGAGCCCGCACAGTGCCGTGGTCGCCGTACACTTGGGCGTGCGCTGGATCCCGCCGCCTACAGTGGCGATTCCACTGGGAATAGAGAAACTGATTCCAGTATTTTATATTTTATTATTTTTTAATTATCTAATTATTCCTTCTGCATTTGCATTCACTACACCATTTTCACATATTGTGCACACAGTCCTGAATAACTCGACAATAGTTGTTGCTATACTACCTGTGTTTCACTCAAACCTGGTGGTGGAGTATGTAGCTATTGTCACTCACAGTGCAGTACAATTGAGTACGTTGTTTGGACCCTTGAGTGGGGAGACGGAAAAAGTATATAATAGACTGTGGGAGCCTTCGACTTTACCCAAGACTCAGCCCATGTAGTACCCTAGCAACTACTCTTAGGTTTTTCCTCTAATGCATGTGTTCTGTTGCCATATAGTAATCTCATTCATAAAACCCAAGCCCAACAATGATGAGCCATTTTAGATTGGGCTTTTATCATTCTACCATGGCCCGTTATGTTAGACTTTGATTTTATGGAAGAGATATGCTACTTGTTTATTCTATCTCGAGAGCTTATGCATGTACGTCAGTTTTATTATCTCCTATTGATAATTAAAACTCAGACAAAAAATCCTAGGGCAAGGAACTCACCATTGAATACGTGTGTGGGAGAAATAAGGTTGGAAGGCTGCATTATTGAGACTTGTGTGTGTTTGTTATTTGTGTATTTATTTTGTAAACTCTTTGCAAAAAAAAATTCAAAAAAAAAAATTTTAAAAAAATCATTTGCATTTCATGCATATATGTCAGTCATTTTTATTTTTAAAATTCATTTGTTTACAGTCGAAAGTCTATTCTGTTCGGAAGTAAGTTAAGGGAGATTCGGTCCACTAATATCAAGAATCCACTTAGTAAGTTGAGACCATATCACAGAAAATATAATGTCAGGGCTCTCCGATTCTGATCTAGAATCCCTCAGGCAAGAAATTTTGAAAGAGGTCAGGGATGAGGTGCAAAAAATATGCAGAGAGGAGATTGCTAAGATGTTCAAAAAGAGACCTATGGATGAAGAAAACTCTAAAACCAGAACCACAGTTGATTAACCACATAAAGGAAAATAAAAAGAAGCAGAGGGCTCAGCTGAACCCGAATGGGAGAAAGATATGAAAAGACAGATGAACCAACTGCAAGATGTAATAAAGGAGCTTGGGCTCAACCATGGCTTCATCGACCTAGATCTGGAAGAGGATGAACCATTGCCCCTAAAATACAGGTTTTCTGATATCAAGAAGTATGATGGGACAGATGATCCTCACCTGCATCTCTAACAGTATATTACTTTCATGAAGCCCACCGGACTAACCAAGGTACAAATCCTTAAGCAGTTTTCGATGTCATTAACAAGAGCTATTGTTGAGTGGTACTACACACTGGATGCACATGTTCAGTATGATTGGAAGGATCTATGTTCAGCTTTCATCAAGCAGTATGGTTTTAATTCTCAGTTTGAAGTCTCCCTTCAAGAATTATAGAATATAAGGCAAGAGCCTGATGAACCCTTCATCGACTTCCTGACTAGATGGAGAGGAAAGTTAGCTCAGATGAAGCATAAACCTGCAGAATCAGATCAACTACTCATAGCTATGGAAGCTTGCATCCCACCTATCGCTGATAAGTTAAAGAATATGGGCATAAGGAACTTTCAAGAGCTGTATCATTTTGGTGTATAAATTGAAGGTGACATGAAGCTGGACATTCATGAATAACTGTCTCATATGGTTGTAATAAATTAGAACAATGTTTGCTGCAAGCTTTCTGTCTTTTTGTGTTAATGAATGTCACATTGCATGTTTTATATGATGATGAATTTTTATAACTGTGCACACTATTTTATGCTTGAACGAGAGAGAGACTTCCAAAAAAATCCCCCATCGAGTAAATGATTAAATATCAGGATTGACTTTCAATTTCTCTTTGGCCATCAAACCTTTTTTGCCTCTCCTTTACGTTGACCCTCTTCAAAGAAAAATGATGAAAAAAACATGAAAAGAAAGAAAGAAAAGTGAAAAGAAAAAGAAAAAAGGGGAGAAGTAAAGAAAGAAAAATTCTTACTGAACGCCACACTCATCTTTGAGAAAGTCGATCCTTGTGCGACCATTAAAAATTCTACATCTTCGCCAAAACCAAAATAAAATTCCCTCAAAGACCCATATTCACCAACCTTCTGAAATCCTTATGAGCTGAAAAAATAGTTGACCAGAAAATCTGTAAGAGGCTAGTCAATAACAAGCATAATGTAATGTGTATAGTTGTAATGAATGAGTAATCATATAAAATAAGCATGATTGATGCGATATTAGCACACGAAGTGTTAGACATGGAATTTTATGAATCAGTGACAAACTTATATGATCAGCAGCCGAAGTGGTAACACAAACTTCAGAAAGTCAGCAACACAGACATCGAACATTCAGTTGCATAAGTATCAAGTCAACAGTGAGCAACGAGCACATCACAATAGTATGGGTATCTATCAGTCAGACCAACTAATAATGGTTAATCATCAACGTGATTTTTCAACCACACAGTTAGATTAAAAACTCTCAGAAAATGAGCAATCTGGGCAAAAGAGGGAAGATAAAAAATAGTGAAAAATAAAAAGACCCAGCTAGGTTCGAAGACCCTCAGAAGGAGGGCGACCTAGGCAAAAGAGGGAATATAAGAAAAAAATTGGTTACAATTTTAAGCTGGGGGCAATCATGTGAGCTTTTGAGAATAGCAGAATTTTGTCGGGGGACAGATGGAGTGTCTCTTTCACATCAAGCATACTCATGACAGTCTTACAACGATCATGCAATCTTAGACCACAATCAAGCCAATAGACATTTGTTATATCATTATTTCGGCCTAACCATAGAGGGTCTCGATCTTTGTTTCTAACAATACTGGTCTCGATGGCAGTCTATGATGAACTCAATTTGCAAATGTGGATTTTATGATAGAAGAGGAAACCAATTTTCCAAGATAAGCTCCAAATGGAAGAGGATTTCGACTAGTCATTTGTTTTATAAAACTTGCTTTTGAATCTCATACATACATGCATCACACGAAATTGTGTTTATTAAAATTATTTTCACAGGTTCTTAAGTATTACAATTATACATGCATCAACTCAGTTGTTTGTCAGATGTGTTTTACAAAGATTGACAGCCACTTTACAAAATTCTTTTGAAAAATACTTTTACCTGACACCCAAAGTAGTTATATGACTCATCTTTTTGTTTTTTCCTGATGGCTGGATTGGCTATACGGCTCATTTTAAATGTTTCTCGCCTGACACCCGAAGTGGTTATACAACTCATTTCATCTGCCTTTGCCTGATGCCCGAAGCGGCTATACGACACTTTTCTTATATTTTTAGCCTGACGTCTAAAGTGGCCACATGGCTCATTTTGTCTGTTTTCTACATGATGCCCGAAGTGGCTATACGACTAATTTTATTTATTTTTATCTGACACCCGAAGGGATTATACGGCTCATTTTATTTTATTTTGCCTTATACCCGAAGTGGCTATATGGCATTTTTTTCTATTTTTTCCTGACGTTCGAAGCGACTATACGGCTCTTTTCATCTGTCTTCGCCGGACGTCAAAAATGGCTATACGACTCATGTTCCTTATTTTTTGTCTGATGCCCGAAGTGGCTATATATCTCATTTTATTTGCTTTCCGCCTAACGCCCGAAGTGGCTATACGACTTTTTCTTTTATTTTTCGCCTGATGCCCAAAGTGGCTATATGACTCTTCTCATTTATTTTCTGCCTGATGCCCGAAGTGGCTATATGACTTATTTTATTTGTTTTTCGTCTAATGCCCGAACCGGCTATACAGCTCTTCTCATTTATTTTTCGTCTGATGCCCGAAGTGGCTATATGGTTCAGCTGTGTTGATTTCGCCTGACGCCTGGAGTGGCTATACGGCTCATTTTAAATGTTTTCACCTGACACCCGGAGTGGTTATACGGCTCACTTCATTTCATTTTGCCTTACACCCGAAGTGGCTATACGACTCTCTTTTCTTTTATTTTTCGCCTGACGCCCGGAGTGGCTATACGACTTATTTTAAATATTCTCGCCTGACACCCGAAGCAGTTATTTGGCTCATTTCATTTTATTTTACCTTACGCCCGAAGTGGCTATATGGATCTTTTACTCGTCTTTCCCTGACACCCGAAGTGGCTATATGGCTCTTCTCATTTATTTTTTGCCTGACGCCCGATGCGGCCACATGGCTTATTTTATTTTTTGCCTTCCTTCTGTTTTCCTCTAATGCCCGAAGTGGCTGCATGACTTATTTTATTTATTTTTCACCTAACGTTTGAATCGGCTATACAGCTCTTCTCATTCATTTTTGCCTGGTGCCCGAAGTGGCTATATGGCTCATCTGTGTTGATTTCACCTGATGCCTGGAGTGGCTATACATCTCATTTTAAATGTTTTCGCCTGACACCTGAAGCGGTTATATGGCTCATTTCATTTTATTTTCGCCTGACGCCCGAAGTGGCTATACGGCTTATTTTTCCTGCCTTTCGCCTAACGTCCAAAGTGGCTATATGGCTCAACTCATTTATTTTCATTTGTTTTTATTTAGCACCCGAAGTGGTTATAAAAGTTTTTATCTTGGAAAGATAATCACTATTTTTGAAAACCTCTTAATTGTACATCAAGGTTGACAGCTTGAATTAGTTTTTGATGAGTTTTGAATGTTGACTAACATTTTAAAATTAGATTGTGTTATCAAAGAATTTGCAGATTGCATTAAATCAGGATGTGAAGCATTAAAATTCAAGCCTCTCAGGTTGTACCTTGAGGATGACGGCACAGGAAAAATCAAAGCCTCTTGATTTTGAACATCAAGGATGACGGCGACAAAGTTAAACCTCTCGAGTTGTACCTCGAGGATGACGGTATAAGGATTATAGCCTCTTGATTCAAAATATTAAGGCAGACGGCGATGAACATGGAACCTCTTGGGTTGTACCCTGAGGCTGACGACATGAGAATTAAAGCCTCTTGATTCAAAACATTAAGGTAGATAACAATGAACGATTGAAACCTCTCGGGTTGTACCCCGAGGCTGATGGTACAGAAATTGAATGGCAGGATAGAAGAATATCCTTTTGGCATTTGTTACATGCATGTTGTTTTTTGAAAAATCAAATTTAAAATTTACTTTTAACCCGTTTTCCAAAAACCAAGGGGGCAAACTGTGGACACATGGTTTTGGCTCAGCCCGTGAGGTAAAAGCCCAATGATGAAAGATGACGCGTAAGCCCAATTTGCCAAAGAACTCGATTTAGGCCCATTTATGAGAAACCCAAAAACACGCTCCAAACCCACCAAACCAGACCCAAACAGGCCCAAAGCCTGGACCGAGCCCAAAACACATGGACCCAGCCCATAAGTAAAAAAGAAAAAAAAAGAACACCCTTCTTTGACATTCCTCAACTGCCTCTTTGACAAATCTCCAGGTGCAACGTGAGGGGGTGGAAGATTGAGGAGAAAATGAGGGAGTGATTGAAGGAAGAAAAAAAGGGATAAAGAGAGGAAGCTTAGGGCTGCAGAGGGGGGGGGGGGGGGGCTTGGCTGAAAAAAAAGAAAAGAAAACAAAAAGAGAGAAAGAAAGAAAAGAAAATAGGGAAGAAAAAATATATATCAAAAACCAAAATAAAGAGGGGCCGAATTCAAGTACTTTAGAAGCAAGGGGCATTCCAGATTTAATCTGAGGGCCAAATTATTTCCTACAAACTTCAGTAAAATTTTCTTGCTTTTGCTTTAGTTGTTAATTTTTTGGTAATTTTTATATTTTTCTCTTTTAGTTGTAATATATTTATTGTTTGTTAAGTTAACAGTGTAAGCTTCTATTATTTGTTATTTTTATTACACAGTGGAAAATTCAGTATGTTTGGTTGAGATTTTGTAGAAATTATTTCTGCAGAAACTCAAGAAACACAATAAAAAATAGTTGATGGGTCGATGGCCCATCAACCATTAGAGCCATTAGATTACGGTATTTTAGAAAATAAAATATTCTATGAGAATTTTGAAATTGTGTAGAATCTGTTGTCGTAGTCGGTTTCAGAAATGAACGTCGGAATAATAATTTGATAAATAGTAAAATAATAACATTTGTTATAAATTTGCATGGTACTATTCATAAAATATTTAAATAGTAAAACACTATGCATGCCCGGCCCAAGTACTATTCACATTTTTTTTTTGTTGGATATTTTATTTGCCTTTTATTTATTTATTTGGTGTTTTATTTTTATTTGTTTACTTATTTTCTATTTGATAAATATTTTATTTTTTTGCTTATTTATTTTGTGTAATATTTATTATATTTTCTTGGTGATTTTACTAGGCATGCATAGTTTAAATATTAGTTAAATAAGTATTTGTTTATTTAATTAGGTTATTTGGTATTATAAAATATTTATGATTTAATTTTAATTATTTGCTTTAATATGCACTAAGCTAGAATTTGATTATTTTTATTTTGTACTAATCTTGTTAATATCTTGTAGGTCATTTATTATTTAGGAGATTTAACTTATGATTTATTTGTAGGCCTGAATATTAGATAGACTACGGTCTATTTTAATTTATTTAATTTGTGGTTTATTTTTATTTTGCATGTAAGATGGGTTATAATTCATTTCTCCTCTCCTGTTTCTTTGTGTGCGCCTTTAATTATTTTTGTTTTATTATTTATATTTTTATTGTGAATATATGTGTATGTGAATGTATGGATGTAATAATTCAATGACTTAATCGCATGAAAATGGACTAATAAATAAACTTGGACTAAACTGTAAAATTTGGAATTGTTTGGATTAAACAGCCATTCAGATATAATTAAATGAATAATTAAATAATCAAAAGTAATAAAATATAAAACATAAACGGAGGCCGATCGCAAGGTCGGGTGGGCCGCTAAAAGCCCATACCCAGTTTCCTGACCCAATCTCTGAGGATGACTGCTGGGCTTCCTCCGTGGAATCCAGTTGCTGTAAAAGTGTTCTGAATTTCACCCGGGTGGCGACTCCATACTCCAACCAAAGCCCGTCAAAAGGCCCAAGTTGTACTCCTAGTGGGCCCTGAGCCCGCACAGTGCCGTAGTCGCCGGACACTTAGGCGCGCGCTAGACCCCGCCGCCTACAGGTAGCTCTGCAATACAAATCAGCACATCTATATTATAAATTTGACAGTACAAGATTTGCATCCAAAAGACAACCAGTATAGAACACCACTTAAAAATTAAGTGGTAAGAATACAGAATTTTAGCATCTATGTAAATTCCATATGTGGAAATTAACCGGTCAGATGCTTGATATCCGGTTAAGCCGGACCAAGATATCGCTACCTTCTGCAAACTGGTGGTAATCAAGCTCACTTTGACAAATCTGGAAGTCTTGTGAAAAAGCCATCGAATCTTGAGTAGATTAAGTCGAAAATCATTCAACATGAACACAAATCTCCACTCCAAGTGTAAAAAACTCCATATGAAGGAGAGATAACTCGAAACACTAGCAAAAAACACAGAGATCTGAGAAAATACTCCATTATTTAGAGATAAAACCTATTAAATAAAGCTAATATAGAGGAGGAGGGCCACCGCGGGCCAAGGATGACCAACAGCAGCCCAAGCATAAGGCCAAGCATAGAGAGTTCTTTTTATTTCTTTGAAAGCGAGAGAGTAATTTATTTTTTAAAATAATGATATGAGATATAATTTATTAATTTTAAAATTAAATATATTAATTTAAACTAATTAAAAAAAGTTCATAATTCATAAAAAAAATAATAAAAAGTTTATAAAAAAATCCATAAAAAGTTCAATTAATTTAAATTAAAAATTAAATAATTTAATTTAACTTAATTTTAAAATTAATGAATTATATCACATATTATTATTTTAAAAAATAAACCATAAATCGAAATAAAAAAAAAGTTTATAAATATATGAAAAATAATTATGGTTAAATATTTAACTCTTAAAGTTAAAAATATAATAAATGCTAACTAATCGTACTACATATCAAGTATATAGTGAAGAGTTTATAATCTTACATGGCGAACTAGATTCACCCAATAATTTCTCCACGTAATGGGACTATTAAGATTAATGTTGACATTTGGTTGCATACAAGTAGAAGAGGTATTGGCCAGAGATTAATATAAAGAGGTACTATAATTTAAGAGGTACTATAATTTAATCATCTGACCTCCCGCATCTTCGGTGTAACCTCACATCTCGTGCTTGAAAGCATTGTCATGCCTTCGGCTTAGACTATAAAAAAAAATTGTGTGAACTTTAGACGTAAAGTCATGGATTCTCACTTTAATTTTAACACTAACTAGGGGTGTAACCAAGCCAAGCCGCTCGCGAGCGGCTCGGCGTTCGGCTCGTTTAAAGCTCGTTCGGGCTCGTTCATTAAGATAAACGAGCCGAGCCCGAACATCATTTTGAAGCTCGTAAGCTAAACGAGTCGAGCCTGAGCATACTAAAACTCGGCTCGTTTAGGCTCGTGAACAGGCTCGTTAAAAGGCTCACGAACAGGCTCGTGTAATAAGCTCGTGAACAAGCTCGTGAGCAGGCTCGCGAACAAGCTCGTGTAATAAGCTCGTGAACAGGGTCATGAACAAGCTCGTGAACAGGCTCGCGAACAGGCTTGCGAACAAGCTCGTTTACTTTTTTATTAATTTAAATATTAGTATTAATTTTATACTAAGAAAATACAATATTTATTACATTAGTATTAATTAATATGAATTAT
>CATIWO010022259.1:0-15697 GCA_949673435.1 Macaranga tanarius | reverse complement strand
ATTGAGTTTTATTTGAAAATAAATAAAATGTTTTGAAGATTATGGATTCTATTGTTTTAAATATTGGAGGTTGGATTTAAAAGAT
Source organism: Macaranga tanarius (assembly GCA_949673435.1). Taxonomy (NCBI): domain Eukaryota; kingdom Viridiplantae; phylum Streptophyta; class Magnoliopsida; order Malpighiales; family Euphorbiaceae; genus Macaranga; species Macaranga tanarius. Next base: position 15,612 of record CATIWO010022259.1, on the reverse strand, counting down.
TTTCTTATTGTTATCGTTTTTAAAATAATGCTTTTTATCCACTCACTGGGTAATTTCCTTTTGAAATTACTCACACTCGCTTTGTTTTAAAATTTTCAGTATAGGTGTTGGATACATGTTTAGTCAGCAGCGAGCGATGGCAGTGCCGCAGACCACGACAAATAAGAAGATCGATAAGATAAAGATATAATTGGGGATAGTACTATAATGTATCTAGTCATATGTATTTAGAGATGTAAACATTTAAAATAGTTTTAAAGCTTTGTATTTACTTATTGTAATAATATTGATAAGCAATCCCTTATTATCATTAAGTCTTTAAGTATATATATAATTAATATTAGTGGTAGTGAGGACGTGACATTATCACTATGCATATCAAGAGATAACAATTCAACAATTGTTTTCCTATTGGCATCCCTATCTGCTTCAATATCTCAGGAAGCTAGATCCCCAATTTGAATTTTTGAAATTTTTTGAAAAGGTTGTTGGAGCCTAAAAAAATAAATATTCAAGCATTAAAATGTTTTTTGTATTATTTCAAAAATGCAAAAAAAATCTCACATTTCCCGTAAAGAAATAACCTCTAGAATGTCGAGATTTAAAAAAAATTATTGCTAAAGTGTTGTTAGCTATTATTTCATCTGTAAAAATTTGAAAAAGAAAAAACATCAGCTATAATTAACAAAAGATAAAAATAAATTATAAAGGAAACAAAAATAGTATGAAGTAGCATATGCACGGTCAAAAGTTACCATTAAATTTTTTAATAGACATAGACAGAAAAGATATAATAACTCTACCATTCATTTATTCCTCAAAAACTCTAGTCTCCGGAAAAACATTAACAGCCTTGTCCCAAAGCGTAATGCTTAACTTATCATCTCTAGAGAAAAATAATGGGTATAACTAATAAGTTAGAAGAATTGTCAAAATATATTTAAGATATCACCAATTGAACTATTAAATACAAACTTATCATTTTTTATCTATATATATATTTTTTGTGCAATTCTACCAGCGATACGGATGTTATAACACCCGCCCTTTAGCACACGTGTGTGTGACGTAAGCATTGCATTTTATGCATAAGAGTTAGTAGACTTTATTTAAGTTTTAAGTATGGGTATATATATAGAGAAGGACCAAATTGAAATGAAAGTTTGGAGTTAATTGTCACAATTGAAAGTTGTGGGCTATTGTATAATATGCCCATTTCTTTAAGGAGGCAATAAGTTATTGTAGTGTTATTTATTGATATTTATCAAAATAGTATTATTATTATTATTATTATTATTATTTTTAAGTGATAATTATTACTTAATATGTAATTATTATCGAAGACTTTAAAGGGCAAAATGTTAGTTTTTGATTGGTTAGGTGTGTGTGTGTGTGTATATGGGTATGTGTGTGAGTGGAATTATAGAGATTTTTGGTGAAGAAGAAGAAGAGAGATTCTTAAAGGGTTTTTGGAGAGTTTTGAATCTTGCATAGCTAGCAATTCATTGCCTTAGGAAGCATTAGAGGGTCTTTTATACATTGAAGCATCATTTGGTAAGTTTTCTTGTGTTGTTGAATTAGTTTGAGTTGAGTTTTCTTGGTGCAAGTTCGTGTCATGTTCCTCTATTTTTTTTAGTCCCATTGTTTATGCCATATCTCGAGCTATAGAGCTCTGATTTAAGCATGGTTAGATTTTTTGGAAACTTTAAAGAGTTCTTTATATTTTCTATGTTTTGAGTCCGGACTGAATTCATTGCTAGAAGGGCTAAATATAGTCGGACATTTTACTGCTCATATTAATGCTCTATTTTGGCCGAATAGATTCTAAAATCCATAATTAATTCCACAGATGTCTGAATTGAGTGATTTTAATTGAAATTTGTAGTAGACATATAACTCTAGTTTTAGTAGCAATTTAGGGATTATTGGACTTGTGTGTGCATATTTAGATCATATTGAATTTTGGGCATTTAGTTGCACTTTATGAATTTGCATATATTATAATGTTTGATTATTGGAAATTGGTATATAATTGTGTGTAGGAGTTGGAAAAGGTAGAGGAGACCCTACCCAATAGGGGGAGCTTGCCTTTGAGAAGGAGTTGAAGCTTTTTGGTAAGTAATTGTTAATATAATGCATGTATATAGTGATTTTCATGTATCTATAATTGATTGACTATATTTGGTTAGTATATGTCATTCATGGTGGAAATAGTGATATATATATAGTATACTTTTGGTATATTTTCAGTTTATGATCTATAATTTTAGTATACTTTTGGTATATTTTTGATATATGAACGGTATATTCTCTGTTTATAATTTGTTATGAATATGAGAATGTGTTGTGATGAATTATGAACATTGGCACGTATGTGTGCTAGCCACTTAAGGTGTTATGGAGATGTAATAATATTGTGAAAGTGATAAAATACATGTATAATAATTGATGTGAGGAAAACGTGTGAGTGTGGAGACTGAGCTAGGTAGAGAGCCTCCACTGAAAATGAATATGAGATTGAACTGGGCAGAGAGTCTTAAATGTGGCCATTCATATGATATATATAAACGTGTGAGATCTGAGACTGAGCTGGGCAAAGAGTCTTAGGAATGGCCACTTATTTATATAAAAAAATATGAAAAATAAAAAGTGAGCCTGTGTGAAATGTGTGTGATGTGTGTTGAGAACTCCAATCAGATATTAACTTGCATAAATATACATAGTTGTATTGTGTTACACATATATTAAATGTTGATATGGTATGAGATGTGATAGTGGATTCTTGGAAATAGGTGTTGATGTTCATCTATATACATTTATATGTATGTGTTACTAAATGTTAGTTGTTGTGAATAATATTGAGGTGTTAAATGGTTGTGAAGTATTTGGATTATTGTGCAATTGGATTTTCAGGTTATTGAATATGGCTAGGTGGTTTTGAACACGGCCGTGCGAGAGAAATCATTGTGTAAAGAAGGAATGACCAAGGAGTAGGGTGACTCGGTATACCGTGCCGAGTCGAGCGTAAGTCGGCACGCTGTGCCTCTGTGCCAACTCAGTACACCGGCACGAGTCAGCACCAATCCATTGCTGGTGGGCATAACTCGGCACCGAGCCCTGAGTCGGCACCAAAGACCTCTATCCCGACTCAGCACGCCAACCCGAGTCGACACCAAGGAAGGCATAACTTGGCACCATGGGCCGAGTCGGCACCCAAGGCTGCTGTCCCGACTCGACACGCCAGCCCGAGTCGACACGTCCCTGATTTTTCACTAGTTTTGTCAAAATTTTTGGATACTGAACTTGATTCGAATGCACTCCAGTGAACTTTTTACATTAAATGAGCTTTTTAATTAAGCAATCTTCTTATAGTTTGTTATGAAGCAAGTTAATTTTATATTATTCCCTACTTAGTTATTGAGGAGAACTATGTGTATGCTTATCTTAATAATTGCTTATTGAGTTGCAAGCTCATTCTTTTGCAATTGTGGTTTTCAGGTTAGATAGCCTAGCTTATGGTGTTTGCTTTGGTAGAAAGTTTGAAGCTTGGTTTAGTTGTGAGTTCAGGTGGGTCAACAACGCGCTTAGTGTCGACATCTCCATCCTCATGAGCATTCACCATTTTGGCATTAGAGATATTTTGTAATGAAGTTCATGTGTATATTTTCAACATTATGTAATATATATATTAAGTATTTTCAATGTATCAAACAAATATTTATGTGTATATATATATATATATGAATATCTTTTGAGAAAAATTTTATCATGCCATATATTATTTATTCTTTGGGTACATGTGTATGTGGTATTGTATGTGGCACTTAAGGGTGGAACATTAAGTGGTATCAGAGCGGGATTAGATTTTCTCGGAATACTAAACATGTTGCATTCACGACATATCATGCATGAGTTTTAGAAAATATATAGTTAATGTGTGTTGCATATCTCAGGATGGATGAAAAGCAAGCACTTTGCGTTGACCCCAAAGAGTCGTTAGAGTCAGTTCATGGGCCTGAACAAGCTTAACCCCAAGTCCCTCCACCAGCTGTATATCCTTTTATGCAGGGGTTTGTTCAAATGATGAGGAATATAGGTGTAATACCCGCCCTTTTACATATGTAATTATGACATATGTATTGCCTTTTATGCATAAGAGTTAGTAGACTTTATTTAAGTTTAAGATTAGGTATAATTGTAGAAAGGGACCAAATTGGAAAGAAAGTTTGGAGTTATTTAGCACATTAGGAAGTTTTAGGCTATTGTGGATTAAATCCATTGCATTAAGGAGCTAGAGGGATTTTGTGGAGATATTTCGTTGTATATTTAATTAGAGTATAATATTATTGTTATTATTTTTTTAAGTGATAATTACTTAATAAGTAATTATGAGGAAGAAGACTTTAGGGGGTATTTGATGCATTTGATTGGTTGGCTTGTTTATATATATATGTATGTGTATATATGTATTTTTATGTAGAGATTTTAGGAGTTGAAGAAGAGTGAATTTCTTGATAAATTTTGAGAGTTTTGATCTTGTTTGGGCTAGCAATTGGGAGGCTTTAGAAGGTCCTAAATCTATTAGAGTCAATTGGTAAGTTTTACTTATTGATTTCGATGGTTTTAAGTTGAGTTTTATTGGTAGCAATTTCATGTTCTGCTACTCTATTTTTTAGTCCTCTTTCTTATGCCATATATTGAGCTATACAGCTCTTATTTGAGCAAGGTTAAACTCCTTAGAAACTTCAGACAGTCCTCTATATTTCTTATGTTTTGAGTTTAGGCTGATTTCGTTGTTTAGAAGGTCTATTAAGGCCAGACATTATATTGCTCACCTAGATGCTCTATTTTGGGCAAATGGATTCTAAAATTCATAATAAATTCTCTACTTATCTGAATTGAGTGATTCTAATTGGAATTGGAAGTATACTCAAAACCCTAGCTTCAGTAGTAATTTAGGGGTTATTGGACTTATGTGTGTATCCTTAGGTTATATTAAACTTTTGAGCATTTAATTACAATTGGTGAAATTGGAATGAAATGTAATGCTTACTTATGGAATTTAGTAAATTGTGATGTGTAGGAGTTGGAAGAGGAAGAGGAGACCCTACTCAATAGGGGGAGAGCTTTGCTTGAGAAGGAGTTGATACTTTTTGTAAGTATTTATTAATACAATGCTTACATATATTAATTCTCTTGTAACTATAATTGTTTAACTATGTTTGAATGTATATACCATTTACTAGGGTAAGGATGAGTTATATAAGTATATAATGCTTTTGATGAACTATGTATGATGGCACCTATGTTGTACAAGCCACATGATGTGGTATGAGTTATGATTTTACCATGTTGATGGAAATGAAATGATGATTGAATTGTGATGGTGAAATGATATAAGCATATTGATTGTGAGGTATATGAGGAAAACGTGTGTGTGTGGCGATTGAGCTCCACGATCTGAGACTGAGCTGGGTAGAGAGTCTCAGATGTGGCCATTCATGTGATATATATATATATATATATATATACATGTGAGATCTAAGACTGAGCTGGGCAGAAAGTCTCAGGAATGGCCATGGGTATATGAAAATAATAATATGTTAAAAATAAAAATTGAGCTTTGTGTGAAACGTGTGTGATATATGTTGAGAATTCCGGCCGGATAATTAATAAGCATAATCATGCATTGTTGTATTATGCATGTATATAAGGTGTTGAATGTGGTTTTATTGTGAGATTGATGAATTGAGAAAGGTGATGATTGATGGGGTGTAGATATTGAGTTGTGAACACCCATTTGTTTATGTTAGCACTTGTTAGATTTCTATTGATGTATTTGGAATTATGAACTTATGATGAATTGCTTGTTAAATGGAGAAATATGCTTTTAGGTTGAGAAAATAGGCTGAGACACGGGCATGTCCCAGACCGTGTGTTGAGACACGGGCGTATCCCGAGCCGTGTATGAGGACACGGTTTATTTTGAGTTAAAATATGGTCGTGTGCTAAATGTGAAATTTTAACCCGAGAGCTACACGGTCGTGTTCAAGGACATGTACCAATTTGAGAATTCGAGCATTTTAGACTGAGAGCAACACAACTGAGTACACAGGCGTGTACATGGCCGTGTATGAAATTGTGAAAATATGTATTTTTGACCGAGAGCAACACAGCCACTAACACGAGCGTGTTTGTGACCATGTCTAATTTTAAAATTATATGAGTTTTGGGACCGAGAGCTACACGGTCTAGTATACGGGCATGTACATAATCGTGTATCAATTTGATAAATTATATATTTTAGACTGAGACGCACATGGGCATGAACACGAGCGTGTCCATAGCCGTGTGTGAGAGTGTGTTTGGGACCGAGGCGAACACGAGTTGGAACACGGCCATGTTCCAGACCGTGTAGCCTAAATTTCAGTATTTTTATTTAAATTGGATTAATTAGTTCTTGAGAAGTTTTATTTATTGAATGTATTATCAATTGTTTATTAAGTCGCAAGCTCATTCCTTTGTAAATTATGGTTTTTAGAATAGATAGCCTAGCTTGAGGCGCATTTTTAATAAGAGCTTGAAGCTTGGTTAGCTGTGAGCTCCGGTGGGACAATAGCGTGCTTGATGGTCATCATTTCATCCATATGAGCATTTATATATGAGCATTTAAATAAGTTTATATTTATTTTTAAATATCTATATAAAGCTTATGTACATTGTGTAAACTAGTACTTTTTATATATGAATTATCTTTTCATTTAAATTTTTTCTTATTCGTGACATTTGTTTTAATTATGGACATTATAGGGACACATGTATGTGGTATCTAGAGAGTGCTATAATAAGTCAACTACCAGTAGGGAATGTTGTAGATGAGACCTATGAAAAGATTAGGAAGCAGGGTACAAAAGCTTTTATGGGTACTACTGATCTTGTGGTAGCTGAGGAATGGCTACAAAGCACTGAAAGAATCCTTGATAGGTTTGAATGCACCACTGAGAAAAAGGTTAGCTACGCTGTATCCCTATTTGAGCAAGATGCTCTAGATTGGTGGGAAACGGTACCAGGAAGCAAGAATGTACCGATGACCCTGACTTAGGAGGAATTTTTGAGAGAGTTTGCAGAGAAATACACACCGGTGGTATACCGGGATAGGAAGAATGTTGAGTTTCTATAATTAAAACAAGGTGATCTATATGTGGCTGACTATGAAGTTCAATTTGTAAGGCTATCTAAGTATGCACGGAGGAAGTCACCACCGATGAGTTGAAAATAAATAAGTTTGAGAGGGCTTTAAACCTTGAAATTCGGGAGAAGATGGCCATAAAGCCTCCGACATATAGAGAAGTGTTAGAGACTTTTTTGAGAACTGAAGAGATAATCATAGAAAGGAATAAGGTTGAAGCTAAGAAGAAGAAGACCACCGGCTCATTCACTGCTCCAACTCAAACTAGTGGCAGTTCATCCTTTAGAGGCTCCAGTTTTTAGAGGAGCGGATTTAAAGGAAGAAGTATGAGTCGATCCAACCAATCAAGGGGAGGATCTTTTGGCTGAGGCTTTAGAAGGTTTGATAGCCGGAGAGGGCAAAGTAGATCCATGAGCGGCGCCTCAACTCCAACATGCAATAAATGTGGCAAGATTTACTCGGGCAAATGCTGGAATGTTAAACCGGGTGCATATTTTAACTATGGTCAGTATGGTCACTTCATCAGGGATTGTCCAGCAAGGAGAAGCAGAGAAGGATCTCAGATGACTGTTCAAAGCAATGCTGAAGAGAATGTACCTATGGCTAGTAGAGGAAAAGGCCGAGGTAGTAAAGGAAGTGGACCTGGCACTTCAAGTCAAACAGGATCCGCTGGTCCATCCCAAGGCCAAGTAAGGATCTATGCCATTACTCAACAAGAAGCTCCTACTGCTCCAGACATGGTCATTGGTATTTTCACTATCTTTGACGATGAAGCTTTTGTTTTAATAGACCCAGGATCTACATGTTCTTTTGTATCGTATGAGTATGCTTTAAAAGTGTATGGAATAATTGAACCACTAGAATATAGCCTATATATTTCTATACCTGCTAGGGGTATGGTGATAGTAAACACAGTAATAAGAGCATGCCTAATACTAGTAGGTGGTGAGATTTTAAATGCTAATTTGATAGTGATCAAATTAGAGGAATTTGATATTATATTGGGTATGGATTGGTTAGTTAAACACCATACAGTTATGAATTGTTATACGAAGGAGGTTATTATAGATGTTGAGGGGCAGAAAAAGATAGTATTAGTGGGAGAGAGGAAGGTAGTACCTAGTTGTTTGATTTCCATAATGATAGCATTCCAATTGATTAGAGAGGGATGTGAGGCTTACTTGGATAATATTGTGGATACGACCAAAGTTAGTCCTGGGGTAAGAAATGTACCGATAGTTAGAGATTTTTTCGAAGTATTTTTAGATGAATTACCGGGATTACCTCCATACCAAGAAGTTGATTTTAAGGTAGAGACTATTTTGGGAGCAGCACCGATATCAATTGCTCCATATAGAATGGCACCAACGGAGTTAAAAGAGCTAAAGAAGCAACTAGAAGAGTTGTTAGAGAAGGATTTTATTAGACCAAGAATATCACCATGGGGAGCTCCAGTTCTATTTGTGAAGAAGAAGGATGGTAGTATGCGATTGTGTATTGACTACCAGCAGTTGAACAGAATTACGATGAAGAACAAATACCCATTACCGAGAATTGATGAACTACTTAATCAATTGAAAGATGCTACAGTATTTTCAAAGATAGATTTGAGATCAGGATATTGGCAACTCCGGGTGGTAGAATCTTCTATTCCGAAAATGGCATTCAGAACTAGATATGGGCATTATGAGTTTTTGGTTTTGCCTTTTGGTTTGACAAATGTACCTACAGCATTCATGTCATTGATGAATAAGATTTTTTAACAGTATTTAGATCAGTTTGTGATTGTCTTCATCGATGATATTCTCATATATTCTTCAAGTAAGGAAGTGCATGAACAACATCTTCGAACAACTTTACAAATATTGAGGGAGCAACAATTGTATGCTAAATTTAGCAAATGTGAGTTTTGGATGGAAGAAATTGCATTTCTTGGGTATATTATTTTAGAAGAAGGCGTGAAACCGGATCCATCAAATATTAAAGCCATTATGGAATGGGAAGTACCTAGAAATGTGACTGAGATTTGAAGTTTTCTAGGATTGACCGGGTATTATCGAAGATTTGTGCAAGACTTTTCTATTATTGCAAGGCCTCTAACGAATCTATTAAAGAAAAATGTGCAATTCTGATGGACTGAGACATGTCAAAGAAGTTTTAAGAAGTTGAAGGAAGCCCTCACTACTACTCCAGTATTAGCATTACCGACTGGAGATGGAGGATTTATTGTATATACAGATGCTTCGGGACAAGGACTAGGGTATGTTCTTATGCAAAATGGGAAGGTGATCGCATATGCTTCAATTGTATCCGATAGAGATCCACATTTTACATCACACTTTTGAGGAAGTTTACAAGGTGAATTGGGTACTAAATTACATTTTAGTACTACTTTTCATCCACAAACAGATGGGCAATTGGAGAGGACGATTCAGACTTTGGAGGACATGATAAGAGCTTATACTATAGAACTCAAGGGCAATTGGGATGATCATTTGCTGTTGCTAGAATTCACCTACAATAATAGTTTTCACTCTAGCATCTGAATGGCATTATGTGAAGCTTTTTGTAGAGAAAAATGTAGAAGTCCGATTTATTGGGATGTTGAAGGCTTAAGACAAATCGAAGGACTGAACTTGATAAATGAAACTGTGAAAAAAGTTCAAATAGTCAATAAATGTTTAAAAGCAGCCCAAGATCGCCAAAAAAGCTATGCGGATAGATATCGTCGGGAAATAGAATATAATATTAAAAAGAAGGTTTTTTTGAAAGTGTCACCATAGAAGGGAATTTTGAAGTTTGAAAACTGAGTCCAAGATATGTAGGACCTTATAAAATAGTTAAGAGGATTGGACCATTAGCTTATAGATTAGCTCTTCTAAAAGAATTATCTTCTGTACATTACGTGTTTCATATATCGATGCTACGGTAATACTGATCAGACCCGAGTCACATCATACAAGAGCCAGAAATTAAAATCTCCGAGAAGTTAACCTATGTGGAAGAACCAATAGAGATCCTCGACCGGAAGGTAAAACAGTTCAGGAATAAAGAGATTCCAATAGTGAAAGTGAAATGGAGCTATCATTCACCGAAAGAAGCCACATAGGAAGTGGAAAAGCAGATGAAGCTAAAATACCCTTATCTATTTTTGAAAGATGGTGAGTAGCTAATTTCGGAGATGAAATTTTATTAAGGATGGTGAAATATAATACCCGCCCTTTAGCACACGTGTGTGTGACATAAGTATTGCATTTTATATATAAGAGTTAGTAGACTTTATTTAAGTTTAAGTATGGTTATATGTGTAGAGAGGGACCAAATTGAAAGGAAAGTTTGGAGTTAATTGTCACAATTGAAAGTTATGGACTATTGTGTAATATGCCCATTTCTTTAAGGAGGCAATAAGTTATTATGGTGTTATTTATTGATATTTATCAAAATATTATTGTTATTATTTTTAAGTGATAATTATTACTTAATATGTAATTATTATAGAAGACTTTAAGAGGCAAAATGTTAGTTTTTGATTGGTTGGGTGTGTGTGTGTATATGTGGGTGTGTGTGTGACTGGAATTGTAGACATTTTTAGTTAAGAATAAGAAGAGAGGCTCTTGAAGGGTTTTTGGAGAGTTTTCAATCTTACATAAGCTAGCAATTCATTGCCTTAGGAAGTATTAGAGGGTCTTTTATGCATTGAAGCATCATTTGGTAAGTTTTCTTTTGTTGTTGAATTGGTTTGAGTTGAGTTTGCTTGGTGCAAGTTTGTGTCCTGTTCCTTTATTTATTTAGCCCCATTATTTGTGCTATATCTCGAGCCATAGAGCTCTGATTTGATTATGGTTGGGCTTCTTAAAAATTGCAGAGAGTTCTTTATATTTTCTATATTTTGAGTCTGGATTGAATTCGTTGCTAGAAAGGTCAAATAGAGCCGGATATTTTACTGCTCATGTTGATGCTCTATTTTAGCTGAATGGATTCTAAAATCCATAATTAATACCACATATATCCGAATTGAGTGATTCTAATTAGAATTTGTAATAGACACGTAACCCTAGCTTTATTAGCAATTTGGAGGTTATTGGACTTGTGTACGCATATTTAGGTCATATTGAATTTTAGGTATTTAGTTGCACTTTGTGAATTTATATGTATTATAATGTTTGATTATTGGAAATTGGTATATAATTATGTGTAGGAGTTAGAAGAGGTAGAGGAGACCCTACCTAATAGGGGGAGCTTGTCTTTTAGAAGGAGTTGAAACTTTTTAGTAAGTAATTGTTAATATAATGCATGTATATAGTGATTTTCATGTATCTATAATTGATTGACTATATTTGGTTAGTATATTTCATTCATGGTGGCAATAGTGATATATATATGGTATATGGTTAGTTTACTTTTGGTATATTTTCAGTTTATGATCTATGATTTTAGTATACTTTTGGTATATGAACGGTATATTCTCTATTTATAATTTGTTATGAATATGAGAATGTGTTATGATGAATTGTGAACATTAGCACCTATGTGCGCTAGCCACTTGAGGTGGTATGGTGATGTAATAATGTTGTGAAAGTGATGAGATACATGCATAATAATTGATGTGACAAATGTGAGGAAAACGTGTGAATGAGGAGACTAAGCTAGGCAGAGAGCCTCCACTGTAAATGAATCTGAGACTGAGCTGGGCAGAGAGTTTCAGATATGGCCATTCATATTATATATATAAACGTGTGAGATCTGAGACTGAGCTAGACAAAGAGTCTCAAGAATGGCCACTTATATATATAAAAAATATAAAAAAGAAAAAGTGAGCTTGTGTGAAACTTGTATGACATGTGTTGAGAACTCTGTCTGGATACTAATTTGCATAAATATGCATGGTTGTATTATGTTACACATATATTGAACGTTGATGTGGTATGAGATGTGATAGTGGATTATTATAAATAGATGTTGATGTTCATCTATATACATTTATATGTATATATTACTAAATGTTAGTTATTGTGAATAATATTGAGGTGTTAAATGGTTGTGAAGTATTTGGATTATTGTGCAATTAGATTTTCAGGTTATTGAACATGGCTAAGTGGTTTTAAACATAGCCATACGAGAGAAATTATTGTGTAAAGAAGGAATAACTAAGGAGCATGGTGACTCGGCACACCGTGCTGAGTCGAGTGTGAGTAAGCACGCTATACCTCTGTGGTGACTCAGTATGCCGGCACGAGTCGGCACTGCTCCATTGCTGGTGGGCACGACTTGGCACCGAGGCCCGAGTGGGCACCAGAGCCCTCTGCCTCGACTTGGTACACCAGCCCGAGTTGGCAATAAGGAAGGCACGACTCAGCACTAGGGGCCGAGTTGGCACCTAAGGCTGCTGTCCCGACTCGGCACGCCAGCTCGAGTCAACAAGCCCTTGATTTTTCACTAGTTTGCTTTGTCTGAATTTTTGGACACCGAACTTGATTCCAATGCACTCTAGTGAACTTTTTACATTAGATGAGTTTTTTAATTGTGCTATTTTCTTATAGTTTGTTGTAAAGTAAGTTAATTCTTTATTATTCCTTAATTAGTTCTTGAGGAGAACTATGTGTATGCTTATCTTAATAATTGCTTTTTGAGTCGCAAGCTCATTCCTTTGCAATTGTGGTTTTCAAGTTAGATAGCCTAGCTTGTGGAGTTTACTTTGGTAGAAAGCTTAAAGCTTGGTTTAGTTGTGAGTTCAGGTGGGTCAACAACGTGCTTAGTGTCGACATCTCCATCTTCATGAGTATTCACCATTTTGGCATTAGAGATATTTTATAATAAAGTTCATGTGTATATTTTCAACATTATATAATATATGTATTAAGTATTTTCAATGTATCGAACAAATATTTATGTATATATATATGAATATCTTTTGAGAAAATTTTTATCATATCATATATTATTTATTCTTTGGGCGCACATATATGTGGTACTGTATGTGGCACTTGAGCGTGCAACATATGTCTTTAGGACTTCCAATTGTGACAACCTGCCTAAATACATCTGAAAAAAATAATAAATAGTATAGTTCATCTTAAATGGAAAAAAACTAAAAATTATATATATACCTGTTAAATATGTCTTTTCACCGACTCTTACTCTAGCATCTTCAAAACTGAGAAATTCAAATCTATCAAATGGAATCGAACAATTTTCAGTGCCAAATACTTTAACAAAAGTATTTCTCAGTAACTTAGTTCGGAATGGATGAGTGCTAACTCTGTAACTTATTTGCACGGGTATGACAATGAAACCAGACATATGGTAAACTGTTCCTTTAGTCAACAGATGTTTAAAATGATCAATTAGCTATCTTGGAACTGTGCCTTGCATTGTATCACCTTTTTTTAAAAAAATAATTTGTCAGCATTCTTTTAAAAGGAATAACAAATAGTTTAATAATGATTTGATATTAATTTTAATTTAATTACCTTTTCATCGAGCATAAGAAATTCTAAGCTATAAACATCACTCGGATTGCCAACATTTACAAATTCCCAAATACGCACAACTCAGGATTTAATTCGAATATTTCTACTTGTATGATTAATATCCGAAAAGAGAGCGTACGACATCATCTTCCCTGTAATTAACAAATAGATAAAAAAGCAACATGATAAAAAATCATCAACATTAATAATTGTAAAAATATACAAATATATATTTTAATAATTGCAACACTTAGTATTATAAAAATGTTTCTAAGTTATCTCATTAAAAATTTCTGCATGTACAATATTTTTTATATAACTCGCGTATTCATCATCAACAAATGCATCTTTTTTTCTTTATTAATATTTTTATCTCAGTATAAAAAGTAACCCTTGATAATGCTACATACAATTGGCCATGTGTAAAAACATCATCGTGTAAGTATAATCCCACTTGTTTTAATGTTTGACCCTAACTTTTGTTTATTGTCATATAATAACATATTCTTATAAGAAATTGTCTTATTTTTAATATAAATGTATTAGAATAGATGTGCCCTAGTGCCATTATTGTATGTAGACATTGTATATTTATCCTCATGGTGATAAAATATTCATTTAAGTTAAAGTGTTTGTCTATTTGAATATTTACCCTTAGTATAATGTTAGATAAGTTTATTACCAAGAGTTGATAATATAAGTGATAAACTTATTTAGTACATATACTATAAATGTTCATAGTCATTGGATTAATATTTGGGTAGTATTAATCTCTAGACTATCACCTCTGTCTATTTTCTTTGATCGGTATGTGATATCGATAGTGGGAGGTAGTGAGTCTCATACTACTTGATATGAGATATCAGAATAGACATGTGGATACTCATGTGACGAGTGAATCGAACAGTGACATAAGATTCGTAATTGTATGGATATTCATTTAAGTCAACAATCACAATCTTGGACATAATGGTGCATATGGTCCTTCGACCTAAGGCAACACGGTCATCCATATACTGTTGGTTAGAGTTTATTACTGCTTATATACCTGTGCTAACCACATGTGGGTATATGGCATGTGGTGGCTCTAGTTGGTTATATGTAGGAATGAGTGATCGGCCAAGATGGAATTCATTACCTGAAGTGAATCGGGATAAGATCCTATGCTATCTAAGTTATTCTTAATGAATAAGTACCTGGCCAGGTCAAACTTGACTTACCCAAAAAGGATTTCGGTACTAGAAAAGAATTTATAGTAGTAGTCATATTTTATCAAGAATTGAACTTAAGATGAGGTCATATGATTAAGACAATTAGAGTTTGACTAAACTATGACTCTAGCCAATATTGGAATCTTATAATGAAGGGACATTTAGTACACGGTAATTGTATTCTGTGGTTCTTATGGATCTACGTAAAGCATTCATTTCTAATTGGGTAGTCGTGATATCTTGTCAGAGGTCACTCACGACTTATGGGAACTAAATGTGATTAATTGGAATTTTCACATTTAGTATGGAAAGGTGTTTCCATGATATTAAGTGTTAATATTATTTTCCATTGCCATTTAGACTTGAACCTAGTAAGTCATACACATAAAGATTGCACTTGTGAAGACTAATATTAATTTGATTGTTAATTAAAGAGTTTAATTAATCAATTAAATTAATTGAATTGGATTTGCGCATATGCGGGGATCTAGCATATCCCGAAATCTAAGTTCAAAAATTGGGACTTAAGAGTAATTAAATAAATATTAATTTGGACTTGATTTAATATGTGATATAAGTTCAAGTACTAGATTAATATTTACCTCCTAATGGATTTCAATATGGGCCATGAGATGGACCTAGTAAATTAATAATGATGGACTTAAGATGGACTAATGCATGGGCTTTATTTAAAGAGTTTGAATTAGCCCACAAGTTGTCTTATGGTATGGAGTGGGATTTT
>CATIWO010022179.1:0-20923 GCA_949673435.1 Macaranga tanarius | reverse complement strand
AAATAAATCCTACTAATTAAGATAAAATCACAAAACTAACTAAATTAACTAACAATGCAACTACTAAGCCTAAGATGCAATAAAATAGAGTGCTTAAAATAAGTATTTTTCACACTCATCATTACACAATGCAACCATATTTTCACAAATCATAATAAGCAGTATCTCCCGGAAACCTCATACATAGTCACCAATCCAAATCCTCACATTCACAAATATATAAAGTGCACCATTAACACATTTTATCACAGTCCTCACATATAAAATTCACATATCATCAGTTTCCATCAATCCTCATATTTCCAACATACACATAATATTACTATATACTAAATAATATAAGTTTCATTCCACATCATGTGCTTACCTCATTCATTTACGTGGTACACAGCATATATAACAACCTCTTATGATATACAATCATTTATCCACTTGTGGCATACTATAATATTGTATCATATCATAACACATCCACGAAAATCATCATTCATCAAATGTACTGGATTCTTAGTCATAGTAATAGCTTATTTATTCAACCATCACAATGGTAGGATAATATATGTGAAACTCATATATATTACTTCCATCTTTATTATGATTTTATACTCTTTATTCACATTTACTATCAAAAATATTATCGATACATTATCCTCAAGCAACATGTCCCACAAGGCCAAATATTCATATACAATACTTTCTTATCAATATACTTATTAATCTTCCAAACAATATCTATATTCCATTAGCCACGTTAAAGATTGCCAAGAGAAGCTAAATATATATATTACATTAGTACGTATTTACCACAAATGCTTTCCAACCTTTAATAAGCAAGAGTTTCTCCAGTTGATTATATCTTCCTTGTCCCTTGTAACTCCTACACATAACCATGTATTAACCACACATACAATTCATCACTCTTGTACTTTAACTCAATTAGTGCAATCTATTACCTCAATTTGATATGCTCTAAATTTATGCACACAAATTCTATAACTATAATTTTATTATAGAAGCTAGGATTATGAGTGTACTTTCATTTCCAATTAGAATTACATAATTTGGACATGTATAGAATTAATTATAAATTTTTAATTACAATCAGGTCATACAGGTAATCAGAGTAAGCAACAAAATATTGAGCTCTATTAGACCATCCCAACGATAGAGTCAGTTCAAACTCAAAGCATAAAAGTTGTAGAGTACTCCTTATTAGTTCTATAGCATCAAACTTTGCTTAATTTGGAGTTCTAAAACTCAAGATATGACAAAAACTCTAAGGCTAAAGAATCCTACGACAGAGCATGAATTTTGCTCTTAACAAAATCTAACTCAAAATAATAAAAATACATATATAAACTTACTAATTTCAATCTTTAATCCCTCTATATATCATCAAGTTCCTAAAGTTCTTATGAATTGATTAGAAACTAGATCAAAATTCTCTAAACCTATTAAGAATCCTTAACCCCTTTTATATAAAATTCTCTACTCAATCCTCACCACACACCTATACACATACTTGGCATAATCTCTACCATACAGTTATATATAATTATATACACACTTAGTCATATTTTATATTTAGTTAGTCATATTTTATATTTAGCTTAGTTGAAGATAATTATAGATAATTATGGATATTTATCACCAAATATCCACTTCACCCCTTAATGAAATGAAAATATTACATGTCACCTCTTAAACTTTCAATTGTGACAATCTAATCCCATTTTCATTATAATTAGGTCCCTCTCCATAAATCATAAATATACCCAAACTTAAATAAAATCCATTATTCTACTCTATATGTAATGGAAGGTATGATGCATGGATAATGTATCTAAAGTATGGGTGTTACATAATATGACGAATAACAGACACATTCCTTGGATGAAATAGGATTGTTTGGTAAATTCTAAGGTGGCTAGAGGTTTGGCTTTTCGGAGTTTAGTTTCTTTTAGTTTCTTTTAGTTTGGATCACATTGCCAAACAAAGACCATGACTCCTTACAATGGAGAATTCTTTATGTGCTAAGATTTTCAAGGTAAAATACTTCCCATGTTATTCCTTCCTTCAGGAAAAGGTAAGGTCTAAGTCGAGCTATCTGTAGTGTAGTATACACAAAGTAATTCCTTTACTATTTACGGCTTACATTAGTGTGTAGGAGATGATAGCTCTATTCATATTTGGAAAGATAATTAGATACCATCCCTTAATAGATTATAGCCCTTTATTCCTCATCACTTACTAAGAATACTTGTGTAAGTGGTATAATTGGCGATGAGAAAAAATAATGGAGTCAACCTCTTATTACTGATGTTTTTTGCCTTTTAAAGCTGATGCCATATTACTAATTCCACTCTTGAGAATGTTGGACAAGCTCCCTCTTCTTCCTCTTATCATGATCCTATTTGGAAGTGTTTATGGTAGCTTATTATCTAGCCTAAGATTAAAGTTTCTTTATGGCATCTGTTGAATAATATTCTTCTTATTTATGATTCATTAGAAGCTCATGGGATTTTAGTTCAAAATTATTTTTCATTGTGTGGCACTTTGCCTAAATCTTTAATCCATGTTTTCAAAACTTTTGAATTGACGAGGTATGTATGGCTATTTACTCCCTTATCATTACATGCAGACCCGTATAATTAGGCATTAGTTTTTTGTTAGTTGAAGTGTTATGCCTTAGATCATGAATTTTTTGCACTTCATTGGAGAATTTAAAACAAGAACTAAATTCCACATTATAAAGAAGAAGAAAATAAAAAGATTTTATGATTGAAGGGGAGACAACTATTAAATAGCTTAGGCAATTTTAGTGAAAGGCAACTCATTTTTCAAGCCTAATGCTATATTTTGGAGGGCTAATTGGAGAATTCAAGCTCAAGCCTAATTGGTCTAAAGTCCAACACTTTAAGTCAATGTTTAAAGTCCAAGCACATTGGAGTCCATGGAGCCTAAATTTTATAATATAGTATTAGATCCTATAGTGCCCTAACAAGCTAAAAAGATCTTGAAGAAGCAAGTTAGAGTTCGTTGAGCTCAATTTCATGACATGGTATCAAATTGAAGTCCATGGAGCCTAAGCTTGATATAACAAAGCCCACAATGCTTTAACAAGTTAAGAAGATCATAAAGAGGCCCGTAAATATCTATAGGCCCTATTAGAGGCCCATGTAGATGTTTAAAAACCCAAATAGATAACCCACCAAAAGATATTTAAAGGCCCAAATGAATAACCCACCAAAAAGGTTACACTTGGAGATTTGGAGAGGGATAGAGACAATTTAAAGGTTGGAGGAGACTATAAAAACAAAGGAGCTAACTTTGGAGCAGTTAGTTTAAAAGATTGAGGCAAATTTGAACAGACTAAAGGGAGCCATGGAGCTCAAAGAAAGCCAGGTTTAGACCACTCCATATTAAAGTAAGTGACAATTAGGCCTAAAAAAGTTCAAGCCAATTACACTTAAGGGGTGGCAACCAAATCCCAGATTGGAAACTTCTTCTTTCCCCTCAATTATAAGTCCTTTTCATTTTCATTTTCAGTTACACTAACCAATTTATATTTTTGACTTTTAATAAATAATTAGATGTAAATTAAGGGACTTAAACTTATAAGGTTCTTAAACTAGTTGTATAGTAGCTAATGTTAAATGATGCTGCTTGAAAAGTAAATTTAGAGAACTATAAATTTTACTAGAGAAGCTAAAAAATTAAAGGGAATTAATGCAATAGAAAAACTGTTAAGAATCATTATAAACCTAAAGAATTTTTTGGAGAATTATAGAAAATAACTATAGAATTGTAAAGAAAAGAACTTTGATTACATTAAACTTGAAAAAATAACAAATGAGTCTAAAATGAAAAAGTAAAAAAGATAATTGAAAATGAAAATAGATTGCTTGATTGATTTAATTGGAACTATGTGTTGTTAGGTTGGTTCATTAATTGTCATTGATTGTTGTCATTTTTATGTTCTATAGTAGAGGCTCCCTTTATTATCTCTATAATAATAAATACTCCTTAATTAGTTCCCTACTAGATAATTTCACTTGCTCCATTCTTTACATATTTCTCTCTATTTCTCCACTGAGTAGTAACTCCACATCATTATTCCACTAACTCTTCACGTTTCTTCCTGAATTTCTCTACTTGGATGCTCCACTTAATAATAGCTCCCCTACTAGACAGCTCCACTAAGTCATGTTTCCTAATGTAGCTCCCTCTACCATGATGCTCAACATGCCTAATAAATGTCTATACATCACTATAAATATCTCTTCCACTAGATCATCACCTTTTGTCATCCCAGATAAAAATAACTAATTAATCAATTAATTAAATTAGTTAATTAATTATTTGGGGTCTAGAGATTTCAGGAAAATCAAAGTATAATGCAAACATATGCCCCTACATATAAATGGCTTGTAAAACCTATTTATATGCATGAATATTTGACATTTTTGCAGAAATCATTGATTATAAAAGAGAATCACTAATTGTGTAGAGAATTAAAGAATTCTTATGTATGAGGAGAATTATTGCACATGAGAGAGCCTTTATAAAAAGAACTTTATAGAGTTCCTTTCTTTTCAAGAGAATATTTACTCACAAAGAAAATTCTTATAGATAACTTTTACTAGAATTTTCTTGGAAATTCAAACTCTTTTAAATCTCCTTGGATTCTTTTTGATGCTCTTGTTGGTGATATGTTTGTGATGATCTGTCTAAACTTGGATTTATTTGAATCTCTAGGTTATAACCTAGAAAATAAAATAATAAATAACACAACACATAGATAAAGAGGCCAAAAGGCCTACTTGATTTTATTAAAACTTAAAAGATATATATAAAGAATATGCCCTAGGGCCAACCTATAGAAAAAACTTACTAAAATAGTCGTAGTTCAACTTTACATGAATTAGAATAGTAGAAGTTTTTCTTATATGGCCATGATGACAGCCTTCTATTGCAATCTTCATTTTTCCATCATTTCCCATATAGTAAGAAAGAATTTTGTCAAATAATGCCAATTGATGCTCCTTTTGTGTGGTTCTCCATCCAAGCTTGCTAACTGGTATACATTCCCTTCCAAAATCTTATAAACTTCAAAAGTTTCCTCCCATTTAGGACACCATTTTCTATATTCTTTGTCTTTTGTACCAATTGACTGAATCACTTTGCAGACCAGGTCCCTCCTCTTCAAATCTCTCTTTTCTCACTTTCTTATTGTAGATCTTGGATATCTTCTTTTTAATTAGGGTGTTGAATGCTTACTTTCACTCTTTGACTTTAAGCTCCTCTTTAGACATTCTCCTTGGTAGTTGGCAATAAAGCTTCCAACATGGTTTAATTGGCAATTCATGCCCCACCAAAGTTCTTTATAGTCCAGGAAACTCTTCATAACTTTAGGCCAAATGACTTTGAATTCTCTAAGGACATTAATTATTTTCTCCTTTAGATCATCTTGCAAAAGAGAACTAATAAAGGTTATTCTTGGTTTTTTTAGAAAACCAAAAGGGTCTATAATCTCTAGCTTAGCATCCTTAAATTTTGACAAAGCTTTTGAAAGGGCCCTAAAGGGGGAGTGAATAGGGCTAATTGAATTTTTCATTTGATTAAGAAAAATTGAGAGGTTAATAAAAGAAGGTAAGAATGAAAGGATGAAAGAATGGAAGCTAAGTAACAAACACAAAGAAATAATGATTTTAAGGAGTTCATATTAACACCTAATGTTACGTCTCCTACCTAACCCATCCCCAAGTTAGGATTTTGAACCACCCCAATCTTATTTTCTAATATTATTATAAGTATTTTAAGGCTCACACTAAACTTTTACAAATGTATTTTTCTAGGCTCAACACTAATTTTTTATAACCCAAGTATTTTTCTTAAGGCTCATACTTAAATCTTTCACAACACAAGTATTTTATAAGGCTAACACTTAAATCTTGTTGATTTAGATTCTCACTACCTACTTCTTAACCCTAAGAAAGTGTAAAAGAGAGATCTTATTAACTAACACACCCCAACTCTCACAAGAGTTGAATATAGAAGAGAATACAAAGAAGTGTTAAAATATACAAAGAATTAATTATCACAATACATGATCAATGAATTCTTAATTGCTCAACCAACTCTCTAACTTCTTAAATGAAGTTACAAGTCTTGTATTTATAGTTAGAGATGAACAATAGCTATTAGGCAGCCTTATATTTATCCAAAATCACCTTCATCTTCATTTAATATAATTTTAACTTTTTACAGGAATTTATCTGCTCAAGATTATGAGTGGCAGCCTCAGAATCATGACGTTTAAAAATATGACCATTGCTCACAAATTTACCCATTGGATTGCTCCTCAGGATCATGAGCTCCTCCTCAAGATCATGACAAAGCATGTCATGATCATAAGGAGCTAAGGTTTTCCTTCATGAAAGGAGAGCTTTATTCAAATTTGGGTCCTAATGCTTCTCGGGATTGTAAGGAGCACCCTCAGGATCATGAGAGGTTCTTGACATTGAACCAACATTATGATTTTTGGCTCCAATTAATCCCTTTTGAATTATAATCACCTATATGACTTTGAGGGACATTGATAAAGGACTTTAAAGGCTTCAATTGAGCTTTAATTCAATCTTTAATGCTTGCCTTATCAATACTTTTATCTATCTTATAGTCGCACTTAAAAAAATATGTTAGTAGTTCAAAAATTTATTATTAAAGCTAAAATAAAGGTTGATTTAATTGATCAATACTTTTATCATGCAAAGAGTCAATAATTTCTTTTAGATCATACACTTAAATATGCTCTTGTTATTCACACTACTTGTCAAGATCTTTGTCAAACACTATCTCTAGAGCTTAATTTTTAGAGACATATGGCTGGTAGAATGGTTAACTCTTTAGTTGATTCATTCTATCTCCCTTAGGTGTAATGTCACCAAGTCTCTTATTGGATGGATCACTCATATATCATAAACTCTAAAACTGAGAAATAAGGTAAATTTGATGATGGAGCACCAACCTTTTGTTGGTTTAACCATTTGGGGTTGCCTTGTAAAAATTAGCTCTCTTCTCCCTTTTGTGAGATGGAAGTCATTTATAGAGTCATAGCTTAAGAACTGTTAGAGTCTCTAACTTCCTAAACAGTCCCAGATGATTTCCCTGTAGGTTTTCTAGAATTGTCTTACAAGAGGCCTAGGAGTAGCCTCTTCCATTGGAGTGTGGAGACTTTGCTAGCTTTGATTAGTTAGTTGGTGTCGCCATTATATCAATGATGTTAATCATAGCCTCGAAGAATTTGGACTAGCTCTTCTCTATCATCTTACTTTGACTTTACTATTCTTTTAAATATAACTTCATATCAATATTTGAAACAAAAGTATAAGAACTATCATCACTTAAATTTTCAACATTTTCTCTTGTTAGGATGTCTTGCATCCCTAAAAAAGCTAAAACTTCTCTATAATATGAATTGTGTGCTTTTTAAGAAGTTGAATCCCATGCAACATGTTCAATGTATTGAACATAATTTTCGTAAAATCCATACCCTATTATCATAGTGTTTATCTCCGAGCTTTAAGCGTCAATAAAATATTCTTTAAATATCTTTTGATTATGACAATATCGGGTCCCATTGAGCATGCCAATTTATGTTTCCCTTTAACTTTTAAACAATGAAATTTTGAGCATGTCAAGTGTTTTAAGGTACACTAACCAATTTAGATCTCCAACTTCTAACAAACAACTAGATGTAGGTTAAAGGATCTAAACATATATGGTCCTTAAACTAACTGTACCATAGGTACATTTTACTGATGCTGCTTAAAAAGTAAACTTAGAGAACTAAAAGTATTTAACGAAGAAAACTATAGAATTAAAGGGAATTAATGCAATAGAAAAATTGTAGACAACTGTTAAAAATCATTATAAAATTGAAGAATTTTATGGAGAATTTTAGGAAATAACTATAGTATTATTAAAAAAAAGAACTTTAATTGCATTAAATATGAAAAATAACAAATGAGTTTGAAATGAGAAAGTAAAAAAGAAAATTAAAATTAAAATAAATTGAAATTAAAAATAGATTGTTTGATTAATATGATTGGAACTATACGTTGTTTTATTGGTTGATTGATTTTCATTGATTGGTGTCATTTTTTTATTTTGGAGTAGAGGCTCCCTTTATTATCTTTACAATAATAAATGCTCTTTAATTAGCTCTCCCAGTTAAATAGTTCCACTTGCTCCACTACTTCCTATAACATCATTATTCCACTAACTCTTTACAGTTCTTCCTCAGTTTCTCCACATGAATGCTTTATTTAACTCCCTCATTAAATAGCTCAATTATATCATGTTCCCACTACATAGCTCCCTCTACCATGATACTATATGTGCCTAATAATTGTTTATCCATCATTGTAAATATTTCTTCAACTAAATTACCACCTCTTACCATTCCAAATAAAAATAACTTAATTAATTAATTTATTACTTGAGAATAGAGATTTTAAGAAAATCAAAGTATGGTGCAAACATAATGTAAGGCAACCCATTTGTCAAGCCCAATGTTATGTTTTGGAGAACTAATTGGAAAATTCAGGCTTAGCTCAAACCTAATTAGTGCAAAACCCAACACTTTAAATCCATGGAGCCTGAATTTTATAACATACTTATACCTCATATTTTGTATTACTTCGAGTTTAGTCGTAATAAAATGGTGCATGAAGGGGTTATTTGTATTAATGGTATCTAGGTTTTGAGTCTAATACTATTAAAGTATCTAACCTTTAAAACGTAATGCAAAATCTTCCAGCTTTTGAATTTGGTAACACTATATTTCATGGAGCCTTTTTCCGGTGATAAGTGATGATGTGTTGCTAACTGATAAGCATGTAAAATGCATACATTTTAAATGCATTCCTTTAAGGTTTTGAGAATTTAATTGAGAGATTTAATCTTTTTCTAGTAACTATGAAGTAAATTAGTTTTTCTATGAATATACATAATTGATCTTTCCTTTATCTTTGTGAGTATATTTGAATGTTTTTATTTTTTCCCTTATAATTCCTTTCACATGTTATAGGCAAAACATGGTGAAATAGATAGTTAAGTGGTGTGCTAACTCAAAAGGAGACTAATTCGAGCTTATGAAGGTGAAAGAATGCTCAAGGAAAAAGGATTTGAGGGTCCAAGCTGTGACATAACTATACACCTTGAAACACACAGGCAGGAACTGAACTTTTCAAAGCACATGGCTATGTACACCCTACGACACAATCTTGTGCCCCTTGTTCCCATAGCTAATTATGAGCTCGACACAGCTGTGCATGCCCTCGGCATAATTGTTCACTTACCACCTAACAAGTTACAAACTTTTATCTTATCTAAGGACACTTTGAGGCTATATTCTTTGATTCTAGGGCAATTTTCAAGGCACATGAGGAGGTATAAAAGCATTAAGACAAAAAAAAAGGAAGAAAGAGATCAATCTAGAGTTTTATAACCTATCTAGCCACCATTAAGAAGAGAAAATGAAACCACCACATCCTCCATTAACTTTATAATCTTCCTTCATAATTACATCCACCCACCTCTATAATTACCTTTCCTCTTCAAGATCTAAGTTAGGGGACATAATTTATTCAAACAATCAAGGCAACAATGGAGGATCTCAACAAGTAATCAAGATTTAGAGTAGAATTTTCATAAAGTGGGTTCCTTTATTTATATTTTTCATCCTTACCTTGTCTACTTGAGTTGTTATAATGTTCAACATAAGATTCTCTACAATTTGTTTTGTAATTACTTGTAGTATTAGTGGCTAGTTTTATTGTAATTAGGGTTTCTAAACCCTCAATTTAATGTAGCACACTTAAATTTCTAAGTTTTAATGAAAAGCGATATTTTTATACATGGGTTTGGTTTTTGAACTTAATGCTTGCAATAGTTTGGTCGTCTATTATGTCAATATAAATGACATGATTATATTAAGAGATTGATTGTGTTGTGGACTTAAGATTTAACCTATTAATTACTCTAGTAGTTTAGAGGCACTATAATGATTAATATTACTTGAATGCCTTGTGCTTGAAATTAATTATTAATATGTTAATTGATTAGTGAGGTGAAAGCCCACGTTTGGTCTTTAATTCATTATTTATTAATTGACCTTGTGAATGCTTAAGAGAGATTTGCTAGATCTTATAGTGGCATGCATCATGTACGATATCTTTATTGATTATTAAATTGGAATTGGTTAGTGCGTGAAGTCAAATTAGGGAAAGCAATCCTAACTCCTTGCATTTGTAGAGAACAAACTCAAGTTGATCTTGCATATTTAGTTCTTAGTCTACTGTAGTTTTATTCATTGCCAATTCTAGTTAGTAATTAGTCAATTTAAATTTTGATTTTCTAAACAAACAAACACTAAAAGTACATATAGTTGTTAATCTTGCAATCCTCATGGGAACGATATCTTATTATACTATTTGTATGACTCGTACACTTGCAAAGTTATAAACAAGTTCTTGGGATTAATATTATTACCAACTTAGTGTCGTTATCGGGGATTGAAAGATTGATATTGTTACTAACTTAGCATTGCTTGATTTATACATTTTATTTGTTTATTTTTCATTTGGTGTAGGATTTCTTGGTGTATACAAAAAAATCCAAAGTTTTAACTTAAATTTAGAACCCTTTACATCATTTGAATCAAAAATTAAAAGAACTTTTCATCGAAGGCTGTATGAAAGAAGGAATAGGATAAATTAAGAGGAAGTAAAAGCTACTCAAGTGGAGCAATGGAATGGCTTTAGGACCACAAGAGACTTTATGAGTCCTAATATCCAAGAAGAGTAAACACCAATTGTGAGACCGGCAATGGCTGCCAACAACTTCAAAATCAAGCTCGCCATGATTCAAATGATACAAAACTCTCAATTCATTGGTCTTCTAAATTAAAATCCTACAGCCTACATGACTCAGTTCTTGGAGTATTGCGCTACCTTCAAGATGAATGGTGCACTTCTAGAAGCAATCTACCTTATACTTTTTCCTTTCTCCCTCAATGATAGAGCAAAGAGATGGTTGACAAGCCTCCCTCCAAATTCCATCACCATTTGGCAAGAGATGTATACTATATTCTTCAATAAGTACCTTCCTACATGTAAGATTCTCTGTATTCGGAATGATCTTACTTCTTTTTATTAAAGAGAAGATGAGAGTTTCCATGAGTGTTATGAGAGATTTAAAGATTTGCAAAGACAATGCCCTCTTCATCTCATTCCTCTATGGGACTCAGTTCAATCATTCTATAAGGGTATCAACCCCTCGTGGAGAATTACAATTAATGTAGCCAATGTTAGAACAATCATAAGGATGCCTTGGATTTATTTATGAAAATGGCCAGCACTCAACACTTGTGGTCTAATGAGAGAGCTCTTATCAATAAGGGCGATTTACTATAAGTGGATAATCTACAATTGGTGAACACAAAGTTAGATGCCTTATCTGAGAGGATAGATAAAATGAGTGTCAATGCAGTTAGTTCTTCTTCCTTTCAAGTTGTGAGTTGTGCCAAGGTGGACACCCTTTCATTGAGTGTCATTTAATGCAAAACTTGATAATGCAGAATGTGAACTTTATGGGTAATCTCAACAAGAGTCCTCATAATAACCCCTTTAGTAACACCTACTATTAAAGGTGGAAGAACCACCCCAATTTTTCTTGGAGCAACCAAGGGAATCAAAGCAATATTCACATGATACCTCAAACACCTCCCAGGTTTGCCACTCATATTTTCAGCCATCACATTAACCCCAAACGAGCTACCAAGGTTATTCTCACCAAGACAAGGCTTCTAACCTCTCTATCTCACTTGAAAGCAAGATGTAGAAGTTCATGGATATAGTGGCAACTAAAATAAACCTTCAAAAGGAAGCCACAAGAAGATTGGAGAGCAAGTTTGAGTAAATGTGTCAAAAGAATCGACTTATGTTTAAGAATCATTCTTCCGATGTCTACAACCTTGAAGACTGAAGTACAAATGGGATAAATTTTAAACATTTTGGCCACAAGAACCCAAGGGACATTGTCAAATAACACCAAAGTGAATCCAAGAGAACCTGTGAAGGTCATTATCTTGAGAAGCTAAATAGAGATAGCTCAACCTCAAGAGAGTCCAAATAAGCAAGATGAGCAAATGGAAACTGAAGAATAAGATTTCATTAAAGAATAACCCTCTCATGACAATGGAACTTCATCTATCAATTCTATGCCTAAAGAGTCAAGGCTACAACATAAGGAAGCAAAACAAGTCCCTCAACCAAAGCCTTATGAGCCTCTATTTCCATTTCCTCAAAGGTTAAAGAAGAAAGATCATGACAAGTAATTTACCAAGTTTCTTGAGGTTTTGAAGAAATTTCATATCAACATTCCTTTTATGGAGGCACTTGCATAAATGCTAAAATATGATAAGTTTCTCAAAGAACTTTTATCTAATAAGAAGAAGATTGAAGAATGTGATACAATTACATTAAATTGAGAATTAAGTGCCATGGTCTCTACAAATTTTCCCATGAAGCTTAAACATCTAGGGAGTCTTACTATCCCTTGTACTATTGGAAATATTTTCTTTCAAAAAGCTTTATGTGACTCTAGTGCCTCTATTAATCTTATACCTTTGACCATTTTTAGGAAATTAGGGCTTATAGAAGCTAAACTAGCAAATATGTGCCTTCAACTTGTGAATAGGATGGTGAAAAAACCTGAGGGCATAATAAAGATGTTTTTGTCAAGGCGGGCAGATTCATCTTTCCAATGGACTTTATAGTGCTTGACTTTGAAGAAGATGAAGATGTGCCTTTAATTTTTAGGATGCTCTTTCTTTACAATGCAAAAGCCATCATAGATTTGCATAAAGGATCTTTCACACTAAGGGTTGGACAAGAAAAATGTGAATTTGATATATGTAATACAAAGACACCCCTTTTAGAAGGAGACACATGCATAAGAGTTAATGTGAAAAAAGATGTTGCATATGAAGTCATGCAACAAAGGTTGTCAAAATTTAATGAATTATAAAGGGTAGGGAAGTGTTTGAAAGTGAAATCGAGAGGTGAAAGCTCAAAGAATGAAGGTGATGGAGGATTTAATACAACTAAACCATCAACTAAAGATCCAAAGTCCAAGCCACCTTACAATTCTATAATTACATAGTGCAAGGGTGTGGTTAAGAGCACCAAAAAGAAGAATAAGTGCATAATATGCAGACCTATAGCTAAACATGCTAGCACTTATGTAGAGCATGTGCCATAATGATCTTAAAAATGGCAATGGACTATTTAAAACTTTAAAAATAAGTGCTTCTTAGGGGCTCAACTAAGTTTCTTATCTTTTAACCTTAGATCTTTAGCCTTTTAATTTAGTTTTCATTCCTTTTGCAACTTTTGGTTTGTTTAGTACTTTAGAGTAGTGTTGATACCCCTCTTTCTTATTTTCAGCTAGTTCATAATGTTTGTAAGCATTAAAGGATTAACCAAAGGTAAATTAAAAGCTTTAAAGTCAAAGATTCAAGTCATCAAAGGGGAGTAAACTTAACTCAAACTTTTTGTACGATTTATATAACTTGAATGCTTATTGAATACCTTGCTTGCCATAGAGTATAATGTTGATAGGATTATTGCGCACAAAGTTATATTATTTTGATGTGTTTTAATGTGCCTTTATGGGATTTGATGAGAATTTTATGTCTACTTATGTTAATAATTGTATAAAGGGGGTAAAATTAAAGAATTGTATGCAAAATGTATAGCAGTGCACATCTTTGCAATTTTTATGCATACCTGTGCAACCAATACATGGTTGTGCATCTAGGGAAACATAGCATATGCGCTATAAAATGTATAGACAAGAGGCTAAAGTGCCCCGACACATGGTTGTGCATCCTTACGATATAGTCGTGCATCCCAGAATTTTCTAGTCAAGCACAACCGTGCATCCTAAAAATGCACAGGCTGAGACGCATGGCTGTGCATCCTTACGACACAGTCATGCATCCCAGAATTTTCTAGTCAAGCATAACCGTGCGTCCTAAAAATACACAGGCCGAGATGCATGGTTGTGCGTCCTTACAACACATTCGTGCATCCTAGAATTTTCTAATGAAGCATAACTGTACATCCTAAAAATACACAGGCCGAGAGCTAAGGTAGCCAGATCCACTGTTGTGCATCTATACGACATAACCATGCATGATAATAATTTAACACCCTTACTTTTTTATGTGCCATGCAATGCACTCCAAATGACTTAAATATTATATGCATGAACTATTATCTTTAAAATATCATGGTTTAAGGCTATATCTTTTAATATTTTATCACAAACATGGCATGCATGTGCACCCAATTTTTATGCACTCATAATTACTTAATTTTCTTTAATGATTGCAACTAAACCTTCTCAACATTAAGGACAATATTTGACTCAAGTGTGGGGAGAGTATTACTTTTCTTTTCTTTAATACATTTTATATTTTAATTGCGTCCTTTAGTTAGCTTAGCATTTCAAAGTTTTTAGTACTTATTATTCTCTCAATTAGCACTAAAATTGAAAATTTTTGAACTTTTTCAAATAAATTATTTGTACATATTATTTAAATAAAATATTTTTGAATTAGTTATGAACCTTAAGGAATGTAACCCACACTTAAATATGAAATTTTTAGGTGTAGAATTCTTACATGCAATAAATGGTTATGCCTAGTAAAAATTCACGTAGCTTAGATTAATATACTTCTTTACTCTCTTGAATTAGACCTAGGTTTTGAGAAGTGAGTTGAGTCAATTGATAAGAAAGATTATAGATTGATTGAGTAGGTTAGTGGTAGGTGGAAATCAATTGTATAAAAAATTTTGAGAACTAATTAGTTCTTTTAATCAAATTGAGCATTAAGAACAAATAAGTATGTATATATATACCTAAATAAGTAATAGAATCAGGCTCTTATTTTAAATTGCTAGTAAGTTTAGGGGTAAGTCACCCATGCTTGTTTCTAAATCTAATAGTAACTTAAGCAACCTAGTCTAATGCTTAAAATTCTAAGTAGGTTAGAGGTTGGTCACCCATGCCAACTTCTATGCCCAAAGGAGTGAAGAGTAAGAGTAATCCAAGAAGCAACAATTGAATTTCAATGTTCAAAATTCTAAGTAAACTAGGTGTTAATCATCCATGCTAACTTCTGGTTAAAATGAATGGAGAATTTGAATATATGTTTAAAGCACCTAATTTGGGCCAATTGTTGAGTAACTGGGGGTTGACATCACAAATATGGCGCACTCACGTAAAAAAAAGCAATTGACTTAATTAGGAACTAAAGCCTGTATTACTAATTATAAATAAAAATAAACTCTAAAAAGAATAAGTTCCAAGGTGCTTTTATGAATTAAAGGACTAAATGCTTATCTTAGATTCAATGTAATTGATGTATCCCTATAATTTTACTTTGTTGGTCAATATACCTTTCTCCAATAAAGCTTTCTTACATTGACTCTCTTGTTTCCAATTTGTTAGCATTTTAGTTTGAGGGGTTTATAGGATATTGAATTGAGGCTAAGTAATTCTTACTTTGAATAACATATTGCATGTGCTAATGTTATAATTAGGAACATCATATGTATGCTTGTGAGTCTTGAGTGATTAGTTCTTAATTGCTTGAGGACAAGTAATTGCTTAAATGTAGGGGAGTTGATAAGCGCGCAAAATGCATATATCTTAAGCATTATTCCTTAAAGTTTTAAAAATTTAATTGAGAAATTTAAACTTTTTTTACTAACTATAAAATAAATTATTTTTTTATGAATATACATAATTGATCTTTCCTTGACTTTTGTAAGTATATTTGAATGTTTTTATTCTTTTCCTTACAATTTTTTATATGTCATAATGAAAACATAGTGAAATGGACAATTAAGTGGTGTACTAACTCAAAGGGAGGCTAATTCGAGCTTATGAAGGTGAAACAATACTTAAAGAAGAAGGTTTTAGGGGTCCAAGTTGTGACATAACCATGCACCTTGAAGCACATAGGCAAAAATTGAATTTTTGAAAAGTGCACGATTGTGCACACCCTGAGACACAGTCATGCGCCCCTTGTCCCTATGGCCAATCTAGAGCTCGA
This sequence comes from Macaranga tanarius, assembly GCA_949673435.1. Classification (NCBI taxonomy): domain Eukaryota; kingdom Viridiplantae; phylum Streptophyta; class Magnoliopsida; order Malpighiales; family Euphorbiaceae; genus Macaranga; species Macaranga tanarius. The sequence goes on along the minus strand of CATIWO010022179.1, from coordinate 4,731 downwards.
CATAGCCATGTGTGCCCCCGACACAGCCGTGTACTTACCACCTGACAACTCACTAATTTTTATCTTATGAAAGGACACTTAGAGGGAATATTTCTTAATTCTAGGGAAAATCCCAAGGCACATAGGGAGGTATAAAGGTATCTTTTTCTGGATAAAAAAGGGGGAGGAGGAGATCAATCTAGAGTTTTATGACCTATCTAGCCACCATTAAGAAGAGAAAGAGAAACCTCCACATCCTCAATTAACTTCACCATCTTCCTTTATAATTACATCCACCCACCTCCATAATTACATTTTCCTCTTCAAAATTTAAGTTAGGAGACATCATCTATTCAAGCAATCAAGGCAAAGGTTGAGAGATCTCAACGGGTCATCAAGATTTGGAGTAGAATTTTCATAAAGGGGTTCTTTTATCTATATTCTTCATCCTTACCTTGTCTACTTGAGTTGTTATAATGTTGGATATGAGATTCTCTATAATTTATTTTGTAGTTTCTTATAGTATGATTAGCTAGTTTCATTATAGTTAGGGTTTTAAAACCATCAATTTGATGTAGCTTACTTAAATTTCTAAGTTTTATTGAAAATATATGTTTTTATACATGGGTTTGGTCTTTAAACTTAATGCTTGCAATAGTTTGGTCATCTATTGTGTCGATATAAATGACATAATTATATTGAGAGTTGATTGTGTTGTGGACCTAAGACTTAACCTATTAATTGCTCTAGTAGTTGAGAGACACTAGAATGAAATTGATTGTTAATGTGTTAATTGATTGGTGAGGTGAGAGTCCCTATTTGGTCTTTAATACATTATTTATCAATTACTCTAATTAATGCTTGAGAAATATTTTCTAGATATTATAGTGGCATTCATCATGTACGCTATCTTTATTGATTATTAAATTGGAATTTGTTAGTGCGTGAAGTCAAATTGGGGAAAGAAATCCTAACTCCTTACATTTATAGAGAACAAACTCAAGTTGATCTTGCATATTTAGTTCTTAGTTTGGTGTAGTTTAGTTCATTACCAATTCTAGTTAGTAATTAGTCAATTGAAATTTTGATTGTCTAAACAAACAAACACTAAAAGTAGCTATAATAGTTAATCTTACAATCCATGTGGAAACGATATCTTATTATATTACTTGTACGACCCGTACACTTACGGAGTTGCAAACACTGATATAGTTGCTTGCATGGCATTATTAGAATATATGGCACTACCACCTGTCCCATAAAAAAAATTTCTCTCTCCTCTCCCAAAATAATTTATGTTGTTTCTTTAAGAATCACATCTCCAGTTTTTACTCTTCTCACATAATCGATTAATGAAAATGGATCCTTAGACCTATGTTCAAACTTCACATCCATAACATGTGTATTACTGCATGAATTCAAGCTTCTAATTTATTGCATGAATTCAAGCTTCTAATTAAACCAGAGAAGAATTGAAGCAGCAACTCCCTGAAAGAAAAGAAAGAAATTTATGGAAAAGATGACGTGTCTAGTAGACTACAATGTGGGTAAATTATACCATTGGTCATTAAACTTTATATTAAATTTCAACTTGGTTAGATAACTTCAATTGTGACTTTTTAGTTACTAAACTTTGATTTTAATTATACAAGAAAGTCACTCTACTAATTCCGGCTAATTTTGATGATGCGGTAGACTGGGATTGCCACATCAGAGTCTAACTCAAAAAAATTGTCATGCCATATTTAATGACTTCATTACAATAAAATCACCACTAATCCCTAATTTCTCTTCTTCCTTCCAATCATATTCTTAGTGATTTTAGTGTAATGAAACCACTGAAGTGGCATTAGATGTGGCAATTTTTTAAGTTGGACCATATGTGGCAATCCTAGTTTGCCACGTCATCAAAATTAGTCGAAATTGGTAGAATGACTTTCTTGTGTAATTAAAATCAAAGTTCAGTAATTAAAAAGTCACAAATTGAATTATATGTAACTAAATTGAAATTTATTGTAAAGTTTAGTGACCAATAGTATAATTTACCCATATTTTGTAGTTTTCCTGCAATATAATTTCATGTACTTTGTCAAAAAAAAATTTAAAAATAAAAACTTGGGAGAGGAGAGAGAAAAAAAAAATGATGTAAATGAGAAAGTTAAGAGTATTTTTGTGTGAAAGTGAGGGTAAATTATACTACTAGTCACTAAACTTTACACTAAATTTCATTGGTTACATAACTTCAATTTGTAACTTTTTGGTTACTAAACTTTTATTTTAATTATACAGGAAAGTCACTTTACCAATTCCAACTAATTTTGATGATAAGACAGACCATGATTACTACATTATAATCCAACTTTAAAAATTGCCACGTCATAATATCACCTCAGCATATTCATTACACTAAATTACCACTAATCACTAAAATCACCAAGAATATGATCGAAAAAAGAAGAAGAATTAGGGATTATTGGTGATTTTATTATAATAAAGCCGTTGATATGACATTATGATGTGACAATTTTTTTGATTTGCATTGTGATGCAACAATTCCAGTCTACCACATCATCAAAATTAGTCGGAATTAGTAGAATGACTTCCCTATGTAATTAAAATCAAAGTTTAGTAACCAAAAAGTCATAAATTGAAGTTATGTTACTAAATTGAAATTTAGTGTAAATGTTAGTAACTAGCATTATAATTTACCCATGAAAGTGAAGTTGAGAGGAGAGAGAATGTTTTTTTCTCCAAAAAAATTTATGAGGCGCGTGGTGCTGAAATGGCGCCATGTGTCGCAATCCTTACATGATAGCATCAGTACCTTTACACGTGAGCAACTATGTCAACAACATGTGATCACCGATAATTGGAAAAGAACTCTGGGGAGTCTAGTGTTATGGGATTCAAAAATTGAGATGTTTTGCATTACGTTTTAAAGGTCGGATACTTTTAACAGTACCAAACTCAAAACTTGGCTACTAATAACCCTGCATGAAGCTATGTTACTGGCTGCCAGTTGTCTCTAATCAAGTTGTCTCAAGTTAACAGATATAAATCGGTACGCGTGTTGTCTTCACCGCTGCCTCCGGTGGTTTCTGTTCCTCGGTCTGGTTGGTGTCCACCAGCTGGTGATTGATTCAAGCTGAACATGGATGCAGCTTTTTCTCATGTTAAGAAACATGTTGGGGTAGGTGCAATTCTTCGAAATAGCTCGTCACATAATGCTTTCAGCTGAGAAACGAGGATTGGTGGGATTGAATATTGAATTAACTAAATCTCAAGCTCTGCTTTACGACATAATGGTCTCATGAGAGGCTGGTGGTGGAATCCGACTGTTTAACATTAATTTCTCGGTTGCAATATTATGATGTGGGTCTCCCCACCTACCTGCTGTTTGATGATATTCTTAGTAACAAAATTAAAGTCATCCTTAGTAACAAAATTATAAATCAATCTATTTTTTAATAACTACCATCACCATCATCTATAGCTTTGAATAGGTCATTCCATTTTTAAATGTTCTAAATAAAAAAGTTCACGTCAAAATGTATTCTATACCATAAATTTATTTCAAACGAATCTTATTATTATAAATTAATCGAATTATTGCATATGATTTTTAAAGATAATTCTAGCCTAGTGTGGCATGGTGAGTGATTGATAAATATAAGATTTACTATGAAAACTGCACCAAGTTTTTGCTGACCATACACACACCAGTTTGGGCTGAACACAGGACGGAGAAAAAACCGAATCGAACCGAAAATTCAAACTGATAGACAAAAAACCGTACCGGAACTGATTAATTTTAATCCCGAACCGAATAAAACCGGACTATTTTACTAATCTGGTACGGTACTGGAGATTTGTTAAAAACCGTACCGGAACCGAACCGAAACCGTACCAAAACTGGTACCTAACCGAATACCGAATATAGTACCGGATATTATATGAATATATATATATATATTAACAAAATTAAAATTATTAATTTCATTATTATTACTATTATAACAAATATTTAAATTACTTAAAATAAAATATTATTCACAACTAATTTAATATTAAAATAAAAAAATAAACTATTAAATATAATAAAAATTTATATATTTTTAATAATAGTATTATCAATAGAAATAGACTAATAGTATTATTAATAAACGTTATAATATAAATTGACATTCATATTAAGTACTAATTGTCACACCTCATCCTTCTTACAACCATTAATACAAAATTATCTACAGTAATCACCTCATAAATTGATTTGTCATGCTTAATGAGCTTGTAAGGTTATATAAACAACTAGTAACACTATTTAAATCACGTACAAATTAAAACCTTATTGGATATTGCTTAGTGTTACTACATCCATTCATATCATCATTGATCACATATTTCTAAAATCAACCACAAATCTATATATATAAATACATCACCTGCACCGTAGTGCAAACCATCCATCATAATATGAATATATACATCAATATATAATCAGAGTACTAAATGCTGTTACTTATAATACAGGGTTTACATATCCTCGGATCACAGTCTGGAAAAGAAAAAGGTGAAAGATACAGCAGTAGTAGTAGCAACACAAATCTAGATCAACCCTCAACAAAAGACTAGCCCTATGGCTCAAAGGTCACTCTGGTGACACGCTCTGAAGGGTGTAGGAATGGCTGCTGTCAAAAAGGCCAAAATCTGATGCATCCACCTGACTGCTTCACACCCAAGAGAGGGTGACCT
>CATIWO010022135.1:0-21109 GCA_949673435.1 Macaranga tanarius | reverse complement strand
AACTAATTGAACTTCAAGTTTGAAATTAATTAACTTTCAAATTGACCCTTATTTTATGAAAGTTCAATTTTTTAATTCAATTCTACATATAAATAGAAATATTATTTGAACTAATTATCTGATTTTATTTTTTTCATATATCCCATCATTTTCTTAAAAATATAAATTATTTAATTTTTATTATAATTATAATTTTTTTATTTTTCATATATCTCATCAATATTTTTCTATTCTTGTAGTAGTGCAAAAACTATAACATATTAAAATAAAATCATAGAGTAAATAAATAACACATAAATATTAATTAATTTTTTTATAATTAAAGTATAATGTGTTTACTGCCACATAAACAATTATAAAATAATATAATAAATATAAAAAAATATTCAACCATTTAGCATTACAAACTAATTTATGCAATTATTTTTTGTAAACATAATCACAAATAATAAATTAATTAGCAATACAAGTTACAAAAAAAATGCAAAAAATAAAAAGAAAAGCAACTCACCAGAAAAGGGAGAAAACCGACGGTGGAGAGGAGGGAGGAGGAAGAGAAGCCGCCGGTGGAGGGAGGAGGAAGAAGGCGAGCGCCGGCAGCTGGGTCTACGCTCTGGGATAGGCACGGGGAGGGACAGCAAGAAGAGGGCGTTGGTTGGCGGCGTCGGCTGGCGGCAAGGGACAGCGGCGGTGGAGGGAGAGGGTCAGGCGGCGAGGAGAGGGAGGGGAGAAAGAGAGAGGAAAAAAAAGTCTATTTTTTTAAAGAGCCCAATATTTAGCGACGGACAGTAGTGTCTGTCGCTAATTACCGATGGATTAACGTGTCCGTCACTAATAATTAGCGACGGACTAGTATGTCTGCCACTAATAATTAGCGACGGACATACTAGTTCGTCGCTAATTAGCGATAAATTAGCATGTTCGTCGCTAATTATTAGCGACGAACACGCTAATCGGTCGCTAATTAGCAATGGACACTGTTGTCCGTCGCTAAATTAGTCGGTATTTCGGGCGCCATAAATTAGCGTCCAAATTTTTTAGGCTTTTAGCGACTGACTTTTTTTTTCCGTCGTTAAATTAAATTCCGTTAGTAATTAAAGACGAAAATTTATCCGTCGCTAAAATCCGTTGGTAATTCGATACATTCTAGTAGTGACGGATTTTTTGATTCTTGCAATTAAGTACTAAAAATTTTAACTCTGATACTAATTGAAAAATTGGCCTTAGAGGGGGGGTGAATAATGCTAGTATGTGGTTTAGAGAAAAATCAAAAATTGAAAGGCAAATTAAAAGGTGTTTGAGTGAAGAGTTTAACCAACACAATCGACAATAAGAATAAGGATAAGAATATAAATAAAAACAAGAAAAGGAACAATGAACATAAGAATTTATAGAGGTTTGGATTTTAAACTAATCTTACTCCTCTACCTAACTTATCTTCAAGTTAGGAATTTTAACCCCATACTAATCTTATTAATAAAATTGTTATAATAACGTATTTTCATGACTCAACACCAATCTTACAACAATGAGTTTTCTAGGCTCACTCAAAACTTTTCACCATGTATTTTCTAGGCTTACACTTAAACTTTTTTGCAAGTATTTTCATAGTTCACACTTAAACCTTTTCAAGGCTCACATTTAAACCTTTATAAATGTGTTTTTATAGGCTCAACACTAGCCTCTTATAATCTAAGTATTTTTATCAAAACTCACACTTAAACCTTTCATAATACAAGTGCTTTACAAAGCTAACACTTAAACATTCTTAATTTAGATCCTCACTACCCACTTCTTAATCCCAAAAAAGTGTAGAAAGAGAGATCCTATCAAATAACATACCCTAACTCTCACAAGAGCTGAATATAGACAAGAATACAAAGAAGAATTGAAATATACAAAGATTTAATCCTCACAATAGATGATCAATAAATTTTCAATTGTTCAACCAACTCTCTAACTTCTCAAATGAAGTTACAAGCCTTGTATTTATAGTTGGAGATGAAAATATGGCTATTAGAAAGTTTCCAAATATCACCTTCATTTTCATTTAATGTGATTTCAACTTTTTTATAGGAATGTTTCTGCTCAAGATCGTGAGCATACCCTCAGAATCATGACGTTCAAAAATATGATCATTACATTCAAATTTTCCCATTGGAGAAGACCCTCAGCATCATAAGCATACCCTTAAGATTGTGACCATGCATGTCATGATCGTGGGCGTAGGATTGTAAGGGTGGCAGAATTCTTCTCTTATTCTTGTTTGGCTCATTAGTTACCCTCAGAATCAGGAAGGTCACCCTCAGGATCATGAGGGTTACCCTCGGAATCATAAAGGTACCCTCACAGTCATAAGGGTAGCTTGCACTTAGACAAATGCATGCTTTTATTGGGTCCATTTGATGTCTCTTCAATTATGATGATCTATATGACTTTTAGGGATATTAGTAAGGACCTTTAAGGGATTCAATTGAGATTTAATTCAATCTCTGATGCTTGCCTTATCAATGAATTTAATCCTAACTTATAGTCACATTTAAACACACATATTAGTAATTCAAAATTGATTATTAAAGTCAAAATAGAGATTGATTTAAGATTGATCAATACATTAATTATGCAAAGGGTCAATATACATGTAGCACTTTTTACCAAGTTTGGAAACTACTAAGAATATCTTAACAATCTTTACTATTTTCAATTTTATTTTTAACTCAATTATAGAAAAATATTTCAAATTTATAGATTCTTTTTTAAGAGACTCAAAGCTATCCAAGTCATTTAGAATTTACACTATGATAATTTCTTTACTAAATAAAGATTGTCCAAAGAATGGTAAGATTTGAACTTAATAAAATTAACATTTGTCATCGCCTGGTCCTAAGTGTTACTTTCATCCTCGTCAAATTCATAATCTCACCTTCAAATTCATCAATACTTAGACTAGACTTTAGATCGAGTCCTCAAAACTCAGTTATATTAATGAGACAATCCTCTTGGTTTGTTAACTTAATATGTAATCTCTTTTAGTACTCGATATCAATATATTAATGATAATCTCATATTGATATTTTTCATTTGGACATTGATAGAGATATTTGGGTATAAATACTTGGCACTCGATTAACATGACTACTTATATATATCGACACACACACTAGAAAATGACTATTAAAAGACTTTTAATTAGGGAATAACTATATTTAAAAGAGAGTTCATCTCTGTATAAAGAAATTTTACACTTTTTTTATATTTAATTCCCTTAGTATTCGTTAGACATAAAGACTCCGACTATTTCGAAGTTCAAGTCAGATGAACCCACAAGAGGGGCAAAAATCTCTTAACATCTATTTTCTCCACACATAAGACTCGAACTTGAGACCTTATTTAAGAAGATTCAAGCTCATTACTACTTAGACTAACATATATTTATAAAATTTTACACAATTCTATATGTATTCATAACATTCACATTATTTTAATTTTTTCTTTTCTTTATATTACTGATTTGAATGTTAGAGTGGATATTAAACATAAGGTCCAAAATTAATTCTCAATTTCATTTTGCATGTACAAATTTACTTCTTATCACAGGGGTTAGTTTGGCTTTTATTCTTTTCTTTTTTACTTTGTGTAGTATCATTTTTTAACTCTTTTGATTACCTAATTTAATTTAAGGAGTTTTTTCGTCACTTGAAATTTTTTCAATTAGTTTTTCCCCACACATATGAATGAAATACATAATAATTACTTATAAAAAAAAATAAAAGTGCAATTTTCTAGCCTGTAGTTTATATGTTTGGTAAAAATAGTCCAGTGATATTTTTTATGATACTCAAATACTCCATGTGTTGCTCGTTAACAATTAATGTCCAAAATCTTTAATGTTGTTAAACATGCTGATGTGATAATCAACATGGTGTTTGATGCGGATTGAAAATTATAGCATGGCCAAAAACTTAAAAAATAAAGACGTGAACAACATCGTTCACCTCTAGTCCTTTCATTATCCGGTGAAATAGGTAATCTAATCAAGAGCGAAAATTATAGAGGCTACAGCAAGATTCATCCTAGTGTTGGGCAGTACAAGCATAACATTTACCAAACCACCTTGAGGTGGAAGAGAATAAGTGCTCTACTACTACTGCTGTCGGTGGTCGGTCCCACAAAATATGATATTTGTAGAGCAAAAACCCTCAAAAGATGCACATGCTCATGTTGTTCATAGGAATCATATGATTATTTATAATAAGTATAGTGTTGAGTTTTTTTACCCAAAACCCTAAAGCTAAAGGCACATTTAACCTGAAAGCATTATCCAAAATCACTAACATAAAAATTAAACCTTATATATCCTCACGTTCATATAAAATTCATAAAGAACTTGCTAAATAAATTTAAACAAAACCAAAACCAATGGTAAACATAAAAAAGAGACTAACTTATAGATTTATTCAATTAACTAATAAGAATCTTAACATCACCATCAATAATTTCTCGACCCAACAAAAACACAAAGTACCTAATATGTCCCTCACATCACCACCTAGATCTTTAGCTCGTGATCTAGGTCTTATTAATTTACCAATATCAATCATATCATCAAGTGAAATATTACCACAATACTTTATATTCTTTGTCTTCTTTTTATCACACTCTGGCTCCTTCAGTACCTCAATCATAAGTGCAGTGGATGGGACAACAAAGACCTTTACTTAATGAATCTGAACGATGAGCTTCATATTAATAAATAAACTCTCCCTATCTTTAGTTGTTTATTTAGCAATATCTTTACCAATTTTCTTTGGTGAAAGACCTAAAAAAATAATCTTTAGAGCTAGTGATAATGTTATTCCAATTTTACCTCTAGTAACTCGAATGAACATGTCTAGCACTTGACTTAAGTCAAATGTCGATGGCATTGTGGGATAGGAATTTTGGTTTCATTTTAAGGTTGTTGGTCAAATTGGGGCCATTGATTTTGATGTTAGAAATATTTTTTTATTTGTATTGACAACAGTACAACTAATATTCTCTAGGAGATATCTAGTGAGGGAGATATTTACATTTTAGTAAAATCATAACCTACTAGATATCTATTGCTACTAGTACCAAAATAAAGACTTATCCAACACAACAATAATTACTCCCTATAACCTTAAGCTGCTACCTTTTACCTTTTAGCCTTACTTCCAATCTGTAAGTTACTTAACCCATCATCAAACTCTTCAATACCCATGAGATTTCCATCAATTCCTAATGATAGAGATAAAAAAAAAAAAGGCAAGTAAGTCATCTATTGTTAATAAATCAATATTGTTTTGCCTATACTTATTAACTTCCTTTTAATTATGGCAACCATAGATGATCTTGTCTGTCTCAATCTGCATTCTGAACTCATTACTTGTACTACTAGTAAACATATTCTTCTGCATATTATGGTTGATCGATCTTGAAGATTTATTTTCCTTAATATGGAAATCTCGTAGTCATGGCCTAAATAACATTTTGTGTTTCAAAGACATTGAAAGATCTATTAGATTCTTAAAATTTTTACAACATTGATTTATATGTCCTATTAATCCATATAAAAAATAAAAAGCATGCAAATCTTCATATTGAAAAGCTAGCCACATTTCTTTCCCCTCATGTTGGTGGAAAATACCTCTAAGAATAGAATTTTGAACATTAATTAAATCTCTTAAATTCTTAATTATTTTCTTTATATAATTTTGCTCAATCTGGCTGTTATACTCTTGAACATCAATAAAGCATTCTTTAAGTTTATTTTTAAAGCTTTGATCTTTAGTAAAAGCTAGAGTAAATCCTAAAATATGTACCCAGAATCATTCATTGGTAAAAAAGTTATTTCCTAATGCTTCCACAATGTTCAGGTTCTGTAATTGAGATTGGTCTTTGAAGATTATGAGGTTGTTTTGAATCTTCCAAGGACCTTATATTAATAGCTTCTTCTTCAACTCTTCATTATCCAGCTTAAAAATTAAAAAAAAAATATTCCACTATGTTTCCATGATTTCAAGTCCACCCTTCCAATTTCATCGCTTTGTGATTAGGAGTGTAATCGAGTGGAGCCAAGCCGAGCTTTAAGATGCTCGGGCAGCTCAGCTAAAAATAAATATGTTCAAGCTTGGCTCAATCTCAAAAAAATTTGGAAAATTGCTACTCGAGCTCGGCTCGAATCAAAATCGAGCTTGTTCACGAGCCATGTTTGATTAAACATTCATTTGTTTACTTATTGTAGGCTCGGCTCTGAGCTCAATAAGGAGCCCAGTTATGGGTTCGATAAGGAGCTCGGTTATAGGCTCGATAAGGAGCTCATTAATAGGCTTATTAATGAGCTCGTTGGGCTCGTTTATGGGCTCATTTGTACCTAAAAAATTATATATACAAAGTAAATACATATAAAAAATTCACCTGCAAACAAATTATAAAAACATTTTCAACCTAACATAACAAAGCAAGGAAAGCTAAATAGTACAGTCATCCAAAGCCAAATATTACAGTCATCTAATGCAAATCATAAAGTTGCAAAGTAATAAAACAAATCTAAAAACATTAAAATAGAGCAATAAATAGGGAAACATCAACCCCAAACAACAGAAAAACCCTGTAGTTCAATCTTCAACCTCTAAATCAGAACCTTTTGGTAACAAAGATCGATTTTTTACATAAAAATTCTGTAAAAAAAAATAAATAAAACTTTAGCCTCAACAAAATAAACTAAAATATCAAATATTCACTAATTATATGCAAACTTTCACTAACAAAAAATATAAATTTCAGAGTGCACGCATGAGCAAAAGCTCATTCAAATCTGGTACATATGATTTAAATGATAAAAACAAATTGACTTACATTTATTCCTTACTATCATTCATTGCAGATTAATTAATACACAATGGTCATAGCATATTAAACTAATTTTTCTGTGACTGAGAGGAAATGATGGAAATATTTAGCTAGTAGTAGATTAAACTATCATTCCTCAAGGCAGCAAGTAGCTTGAAAGATCCAAAACATATATGGTACACTAGTCCTGACTGCATAGGTTCCACCTATTGATCGATAAAAGTACTTGCCTACTATGAGGTTGCCTATAATATTTCTTTGATAATGTATCTTGAAACTGTGCATATAAACAAAAAGAAGGAGCAGCTTTATTTATCTATTTGCTCCCTTCGTATGATTATAAATACGAAAAAGCTAGATTTGCAGCCTTATCAATATCAAGCTTCAAAAAATTATTCAAAAGAAGGGAGAAATGTACCTAAAGCAAGGTGAGAATTAGGATCACCTCGAAGCTCCTGCAAAATATGAATTATAATTAAGGTTAGAAGGTTGTGAGTTTGAGCATATGAAAATATAAGAGCAACACCTACACATATAATGAAGTTATTTTCATTTCTCTAAAAATATTGTTTATGTTTGGAATCTATCTATCAGAAAGCCAAGCAGTACCATATAAATCTTAAAATATAACAAAGAAACTTCAACAATACTCGAACACATTTCTTATATGAGGCATAGTCTCTATGTAAGCATATTACCTAACACAAATAGTTGAGAAAAATCTCCATGAGTTAGATGTGCTATTGCAAATACAACAGCACTAATAAACACAGTAATTGGTGTAGGAACCATGCAGAAAAATGGGATATCATTTACAAAATCTGTAAATAAAGGTTCAAAACCAACTATATTGATAACTGATTTGTAGTAACAAGTAGACTAATCAAACTAATGACATTCTCTTAACTAAAATTTGTAAATCAGTTTATTAGAGATAAAATTGTTAGCCACAAAGAGTTTTAAAAATATAAAAATACAGAAAGGGAGAGAAGAAAGAGAGGGGTTCACAATTACCAGCAGCACAAGCAGAAGTATGAACTTAGAGCTTCATGGTGGAGCAAAAAAAGCATAAGATCTAAAGTAGAATCAGAAGTAAAAGCCGGTTTTAGAGTAGAAGTAGAGAGTCGATTTCAGTGAGATCGGCAAATGAGAAAGAGTTATAAGCTATAACAGTGGCGCTTAACCCACAAAGCCACATATCCAAAAACCCTAACACTGAAGGAGGATGAAGAAGAGTCATTAAAGAAGAAATGAGATGGTGGAGTTTAGCGTTTGGATTGAGGTGATGCTAGGGTTAAAAAATGAGAGAGGAGGGCGGCGGGTTAGAAATGAATTTAGGGTTAAAAATGAAGATAGAAAATGATGTATGTTATTTGGTGGTGTAGATGAATTTAGGGTTCACACAAAAAAAGACGTTGTTTTATGTGCTGTGGTTTGGTTTTTTTTTTCAAAATAATTTTAATTATTGATAAAAAATAATTTTAATTAAAGTTGTATTTACTTAATAATATTTTAGATTTATTTATCTTTTCTTAATATTACATTAACTTAATAATATATTTAGTTAATGTTGTAATTATTTATTAATATAAATAATTATTTATAGTTTTACTAATTATAAAGATAAGACTTAGAACTTGATAAAATTATGTAGTTTAATTATATCTTTTCTATTATTTAACTTTAATTATATTTTAAAAAATATTTTTTATTGATTATAATAATTTTGAATTAAAATTACTTAATATTAATACTAATATACATTCAATATATATTCAAATAATGTAAATATATTAAAATTACTTAGTTTTATTAATACAAGTATTAGTTTTATTAATGTAAGTACTAGTTTAAAAAAAATTCACTAAGTATTTTAGTTATAATTGATTACTAAAGTAGTTAATTGATACTAATTAGTTTTAGTTAATAGGTTTGTAAGTTAAATTTATTTAAACTTAGTAGTAGTATTATATACTAAACTATGTACATAGTTAATTGATACTTATAGTTAATAGGTTTATGAGTACTTGTTTATAAAAACTATTCACTAAGCATTTTAACTATAATTGATACTCAATAATTAGTAATTAATTGATACTTAATATTTACTATTTAGTAATCTTATAGTTATTAGGTTTATGAGTTAAATTTATTTAAACTTATTAGTAGTATTATATATTATGATATTAAATTATGTAATTTTTTTTAAAATTTAATAGTAACTTAGTATTATATAATATTTTCTAATATTATTTTCTGAATGAGTATGTCATGTCCCTGACCCAGTGTATGCGTGTGTTTTGTTAATTTCAAAGAAAAATATTTTCTAATATATTTATTTGATATTATTTTTAATGTTAATATTAATTTACATTATAACTAAAAAATATATAACTTTTTTATTGCAATTATTAGTTTTTAATTATATTTACTCAATATTCGTACTAATATACATTAAAATTATGTAATTTATTTAATACTAATGCTTAATATTAATATTAATTTATATTATAAATTTGTAAATTTTTTTATTACAATTACCAATTTTTAATTATATTTACTTAACATTTTTGTTACTATACATTACAATCACCTAATGATACTAAAATTATATAGCTTTATAAAATTTATTAACATTAAAATCATATAAATGATATTAACATCATATAATAGCTTTTTAATTCATATTATGTTTAATTAATATTAATTTAGTATTATAAAATATTTAATTAATATTATGGTTAATCTTTTGTTATTTTATTATATTCAATACTAAATTAATATTATATTTACTACATAATTTTGCTATATATAATTTTATCATATACTAATTTAAATTAATATTATATTAGCTTAATATTAAATTAGTATTATATAATATTTGTTTAATACATAAAATTATATTTATTTAATATTATTACTTAATAATAATATTCATTGAATTATATTTAACTAATACTAAATAAGTTTGTTCATGACCTCTCTAAACTAACTTGTTCATGAATTTGTTTACAAGTTTTTTAAACGAGCCTATTCACGAGCTTGTTCACGAGTCTAATCACGAACTTATTAAATGAGCATATTCGCGAACATGTTCATGAGCTCTCTAAACGAGCTTGTTCACGAACTTGCTAAACGAGTATGTTTATGAATTTGTTCCCGACCCTGTTCATGAACTTCCTACATGAGCATGTTCGCGAGTCTAATTACGAGCTAGCTCACGAACATATTAATGAGCCTGTTCGCGATCTTTATCGAGCCGATTTTTAGAATGTTTGAGTTCTATTTGTTTATCATACATGCTTCAAAATCAAGCTTAAACTCGGCTCATTTAACTTAACAAATGAGTTCGAACAAGCTTTTAACGAGTCGAGCTCTGAGCGGCTGTTCGTTTACACCCCTATTTGTGATATGTTGGTCAACTTATTGAATGATGAATTTTCGGCTGCACTAGAGTTGCTCTGCTAATACAGTTTGACTTGAACTTGCGGACTGTGCAGCAACAATCCAAGTAAACTGAGAAATAAATGAAATTGGCCAGAGTAGCAAGCCTTTATATAGAATTTTGAGACTTTTATTTTGCTCCTTATTATAAATGGTTTCTTTTTCCTTGAATGAGCCAGCAACCTTTGGAATTCCCTATGATTAGTCGCTGTTTGCACAGGTAACACTATTGAAAAAAAAAATTCAGGCCTGCTGTAATTTTTAATCCATGTCGGATGCCATTGAAGTGTTTTAGTGTGCTATCCAACTAGCACTGTCATTGAACTAACATGTTTGACCAAAGGCAAATTAGAAGAGGAAAAACCTTGCAAGCAATTTCTTGATCTTTCTTTCTAGTCTCCTTATACACATATGTGCCAAAAGTGTCACACGTGTGTGTGTATATATATATATATATATATATAGTTAAATTTCTGTAATTTAAGCATCAAAATAAAATTAGCGTAGAAGCCAGGTGGCTGCTTTGTATGCTTCGGCAGCGGCAATGTGTAATTAAGTTTAATTGGGACAACAAATTCTGGGTCTGTAGACACGTGTGACAGTTGTTCAATATTGTTTTGTCTCCCAAAAAAATTGACTAACAAACATATAAATACAAAACAAACAGGATAGTAGTTCACCCCAAAAAAGAAATAAAGTATAGTAGCATAAAAAATCATACATAATTTATAAAAAAAAAAACAAAATATACATAATATATAAATAAAATATTGTTATTGGCATATTGCTTATTCACTGGGGAACAAACAAATGCCTTTTGGTTACTTTGATCATGAAGATGAATTATGAAAGACAAATTTGAAAATTCAACTCAACAAATTATATATGAATTATATATATATATATATATGAACAAATGAATAAAATTTGATTATTCAATCTTCAGCCACACTATATGTATATGAATGAGTAATATGGACAACTAATTTTATTTTTTTTATTACTTGAATATGATAGTTTAGTTCAATTTGAAAATATTAGTAAATGTTTTGTCATTGATTTTTTTTTAAAAAAATTTGTCTGACATTTGGTTTAAAACCATGTTTGACAAGAATATGAGTGGAAACTGAAGAAGGGCAGGTGTAGTGAGTAGCAGTGTAGATGCTTGGACAAAAAGAGGACTGAAATACATTTGTATATTGTGAAAATTGAGAAGGTGGGAAAGGAGTCAGCACAGCGGCTGGTTTTCCAAATTTGCATATAACTGGGCCTCTTGGTTTCATTTGACATTACAGTGGGCGTTTTAAGTCCCCTAAAAATGGAAGTAAACAACCACTACTTAATATAATGTAAGACCCTAAAGAAATTGCAACAACTCTTATATCTTAATGCCTTGAACCCTTTTTTTCTTTTCTTTGGTTTTAAAGAAGATTTGAGTGATAATATAGTAGACTTCTCTAACCTCGTGCCTTTTCTTTAAAACATTATACAGTGGTTCTCACCTTCAAATTCATTGTATACGGTTGAAAGATTAAACCAATAAAAATTCAGTATTTAATTAGAATTGTTAAAACTAAAATCTAACAGCACATTGATGAACCCTGTTTCAATTCTCAAATTGTTGGGATTTTGGATGTAAATAAGATAGGAAGGAGGAAACACAGTCCTTCTAAGAAGACATGAATAGAATAGAGTGTAGTCGACATCGAGTGTAGTCTACTCACTCGTTCGCACGTGAAGGTTGACACGTGGAATGAACCCACATAACACTGTGGATCAGCCAAAGAATTACATCCACGTGGATAAGCAGTTAGTGAGAAATTTTTGGGTGAATCCGGTTCACCACGTTAGATTATGAACTTTCCATTAGAAACTTGACATGTAGCACAATTAATTAGCATTTATTGTACTTTTAACTTTAAGAGTTACAACATTTAACTATAGTTACTTTTAATATATTTATAAATTTCTTTCTTTAAAAATGTATATATTTTTTAAAATATTACATATTATCAACTTTTTTTATATATATATTTATGAATTTTTTTAAAAAAATGTATATATTTTTTAAAATATTGCATATTATCAACTTTTTTTATATAAAATTATTAAGTTCCTCTTTTTCTCTTTTTATATAAAATTTAAATATTATATATTAACAACTTATTTTCCTTTTTTTTAAAGTGCCATGGACTTCAATCTATTGGACTTAATTTTATCAAATATATATATATAAGACCTTGACATAGAAAATATATCACATATTATTTTTAAAAAGTAATTTATAATATATATATATATATATATAAAAGTTGATAATATGTAATATTTTAAAAATATATACATTTTTTTTTAAAAAAATTCATAAATATATTAAAAGTAACTATAGTTAGATGTTACAACTTTTGAAGTTAAAAGTACAATAAATACTAATTAATTGTACTATATGTCAAGTTTCTAATAAAAAATTTATAATTTTACGTGGGGAATCGGTTCACCCGATAATTTCTCGCAATTAGCTAGCAAGCTAAGTTATGGAAGACGGCTAGTAAACCTTTAGATTGGGGGAGCTGTGGGGACCAGGAAGAGGAGGTGTGGGTCCCACATCAGGATATCGGGACTGTGGGGACAGAGAGGGAGAGGTGGGTCCTTTTTATCTTTTGTAGTTTTAGGGGAGGAGAAGTGGGGTTACATGAAGCTTTCCTCGTCCGTTAGTGTCTGGTTCCAACTATAAAAGTCGACCCTTCTCCTCTGTCTCTCTCACCAGCAAGCACACAGACTCTTCTTCTTCTTCTTTTTTTTTTCTCTGGTTTTTTCAAAGCTTTTTTTTTTTACCCCTTTGTTGCCTCTTTGTTGGGTCCTCTGTTTCTCTTCTGAGTCCTAGCACCAGTCTCATTTCTTTTCAATCTTTCTTGAAAGGTCATAAACAGAGCACTCTGTTTTTAATTCCTCTGTTTTCTTCATTACTAGGTACCTAATTTTTTTCATGTTTTCCTGCTTCTTGATTTTTGATTGAGTTCAAGAACTTGTAGCTTGATTTGGGTTCGTCTTTTTTTAAAAGAAAAACGATAAGAAGAATTGAACGTCTGTTTTTTGTTGGATCATTTTTGTTGTTGTAGGGATATATATTAGACACAAGATGACGAACCAAAATGTGGTTGTGGCTGACGCAAAATCAACAATCAACTTAGCAATAACAGTGCATGTATCTAACTCATCTATCTTTTCCACGGCGGCCCAGAAGCCACCAGCTGCGCCTGGTGGATACATCTCCATTTCAAGAAAGAAACTTTTAAAAAATCTTGAAATCAATGGAGGAGCAAGGGTTAATGCTTGGGTTGATTCAATGAGAGCTTCATCACCTACCCATCTCAAATCTACACCTTCACTCACTGAAGACCAAGGCTCTTGGATTGTGAGTACTTAAAAAGAACATGATAAAACACAAACAATCTTTTCAAAAAAAAAAGAAGTAATGAAGAAAGTGAAAGAAGCAATCTTTAAACCGGATACAAGAAATGACTTTGTGTTTGGTTTGGCAATGAATAAAGATGAGTAATCAAGGGTTTATTTTTTCTTTTCTGGCATTTGCAGCTCCACCACCCATCAGCTTTGGACATGTTTGAGCAGATAATTGATGCTTCAAAAGGGAAGCAAATAGTGATGTTTTTGGACTACGATGGTACCCTTTCTCCTATTGTTGATGACCCAGATAGAGCTTTCATGTCCAAGAAGGTTACTACAGCTTCTTCATTTCAACGCACGAGTAGCTTATAGTCCCTTGCTATTTGATATTGTTACTAAATAAAAAATCTTTCTGTTGTTAAAAAAAATTATACAGATGAGAGCAACAGTGAGAAAGCTTGCAAGGTGTTTTCCTACAGCAATAGTGAGTGGGAGGTGCAGAGACAAGGTACATTTCTGAAGCTGCTGTAAATTTGGTTCTTGTGTTGACTGCAAAATATTTGCTTTTGAGTTCTCAATTTATGTTTCTTCTTTTGGGTATTTGGGTTAGTCTTTGATATTAATTTATTTTCTTTTTTTCCCTTTTGTATTCTTGTGTTTATTGTAGGTGTATAACTTTGTACGATTAGCAGAGTTGTACTATGCTGGAAGCCATGGCATGGACATTAAGGGACCAGCAAAAGGCTCCAAATACAAGAAAGTCAGTCAGCTTTAACACTACTATACTATACTATACTACTGTACTTTCTTGCATCAATAAATAAATAAATTTTCTCAAGAAAATCACCACCTTATTGTTTTTTTTCCTCTGGTTTTTAGGGTAGTGATGCTCTCATCTTCCAGCCTGCTAGTGAATTCCTACCCATGATAGATGAGGTTAGTTTTAATGGCTTCTTTTGTGTACAAACATTTTTCACAGTCACAAATTGCATATATTTTACTGTTTAAATAATGGGCTTCCAGGTTTACAAAGAATTGGTGGAGAAAACTAAATCAACTCCTGGTGCTTTTGTGGAGAACAACAAGTTTTGTGTCTCTGTTCATTTTCGCTGTGTTGATGAAAAGGTAAAAAAATTAATTAGAAAAATAAAATGAAAATCAAATCAATCATTCACAGTTATTGTCATGATTAACATCTGTAATTATGATTAATAATAATAGTAATATATGAAATATATTCTTTGTTGGTTTCTTTCTTTCTTTTGTTTATATATACTTTTTATGAAGTGTTGTGTTAACTAACTTATTATGCATGAAAAAAATAATACAGAAATGGAGTGAACTTGCTCAAGTGGTTAGGTCTGTGATAAAGGAGTACCCAAAGCTTCGACTTACTCAAGGGAGGAAGGTGTGTGTGCATGTGATGTGGCATCTAATAATTCGTACAAATAATATGTATATGTAACTTTCAATAATATTGTTGTTTGTTTAATATAGGTATTGGAAATCCGTCCTACTATTAAATGGGACAAAGGGAAGGCTCTTGAATTTTTGTTGGAGTCTCTTGGTAAGTTATTTAAAATTTGTATATTCAAGTTATTTGTATGCACAATAATAATAGTAAAAAGATATTTATTTTGTTTGATTATTAATGTATAATTACGTATATTTTAATATATTTGAAATAACTAAAAATTTTTAAAAATATAATGAAATGACGGTATTAAATCTCGAAAAAGAGACCGTTTTACCATTAGTCACTAAGGGCCACATAATACTATAAATAGTTAATAGATCATTATTTCTAACTTTATGTTCACTAATCTTGGTTTTGATACAGGATTTGCCAATTGTACTGATGTTTTTCCTGTTTATATTGGAGATGATAGAACAGATGAAGATGCATTCAAGGTATCCAATGCTTAAAATGACAAAAAAAACAAAAATTATTAAATCTTTGTTTAAATTAAATAAGATTAAACATAGAGATCTTTAAGACTAATGTTTATGTATTTTATTTTTTAAGGTATTAAGAGAAAGAGGACAAGGTTTTGGAATCCTAGTGTCAAAATTTCCAAAGGACACAAATGCATCCTATTCTCTACAGGAACCGACCCAGGCAAGTAGACAATATAAATGCTATTTGTTTCATTGCATCTTTTTTTTTCTATATAATAAATACTTTTGCATGTGTAGCTTACATATATATATAATGTATGCATCTTCGAATATTCTTCTTTCAGGTTATGGATTTTTTGCAACGATTGGTCGAATGGAAAAAGGTATCTCTGCAAGGGCAACCAAGGGTGTAAAAGAGACTACAAGATGTGATATCAATATATAGATGCAGTACCCACCCTCTTCAACAAAATGTAATTAAGGGTGGGATCAGAAACTATTATTATGTAATTTTCTTGTTCAATCAAGTTTTAAAAAAACAAAAAAGATTGGACAAGAAATAGAGAACCCCACCAACAAAAAAAAAGAAACTAGTTCTTTTCTTGGCATCAAGGCCTTTGTACACCTTGTAATTAACTACCTGAGTGCAAAGGGGTTTCAAGGATTCGTAATTTTGCAATTTTAGCTAAATGCATAGACCAGTTTTATTTTACTACATAGACGTGCTCTCTTCTCATCTCATATACCTCAACTATATATGTTTACGATATATTTGAATATCATTTAAATCTGTTAAACAATTAATGTTCATATATATTCTGGTAAAATTTTAAAAATCGAACCCACTTTTATTCGAAGGTATTTGATATTTATTCGAACATTCTATTGTTTTTACCATATATAATCTGACCAAGAGGGGGATAGTATTACGAGAAAATGCAGCTAATTAAAATGTTTAGGTTGAAGGTATCTTTCAATTATGCTATATTGCAACCTCTGAAATGTGCATTATAACCATGAGTATAGATTAGTAGTCAAATTAATTATGGTGAAAAAGTTTACTCCATCAAGCATGGTGGTATACAAGTTTGATATAGAAAATATGCTTTTCGAGAGA
This sequence comes from Macaranga tanarius, assembly GCA_949673435.1. Lineage (NCBI taxonomy): Eukaryota > Viridiplantae > Streptophyta > Magnoliopsida > Malpighiales > Euphorbiaceae > Macaranga > Macaranga tanarius. Next base: position 4,371 of record CATIWO010022135.1, on the reverse strand, counting down.
GAAACATTTGACCTTTAGGCTGCTAGGCTAGCTACCTTTAAAAAAATCATCATTTTGAAAAATATAAAAGATCACATTATATTTTGTTAAGTTTTAAATAAAAGAACATTGTTGACATTGTTTTAGAGATTAAAAAGTTAATATTTTTGTAAAGCTTACCAATTGGAATGTTACTCAAAGTAAGAACTTAAAGAATTGATGATTATCATTTTGATATAAGTGTACTGAAAGTTATATATATATGAGGAAAAAAAAAAGCTGCATTTGATGGGATGGATTTATTATGGGTAGTTGCTTTTGTCCTCTAGAATCTGGAATGCTCTCATATATACTTACTTTGAGTTCCATAAAATACTTTATTTTGATTTAAAAAAAAAAAAGAAAATAATATGCGAAAATAAGGTTGAAAAGAAGAATTAAAAAAAGTAAGGTAAGAAAAATATTTTATATTACATATATTTATTTGGTTAGAATATAAATGTAAAATAAACTTATTTCTTATATATATACTCTAATCATGTTAGATTTGTTAGGTTTTATTTTCTCACATTTTTATCAGAAAATAAAATTTACTCTGTATTATTTTATTTTTTCCTAGATATTCAAATATATAAACAAACTAATTAACTAGTGAGTGCCAAAATATACCTCAAATGAAGGTAAAGAATATATAGATAATGCAAGTCAGTAAACAATTAAGAGGAGAAATTAAAGCCTTAATTATTTGGAGAAATTTTCTTTGTTTTTTTTTTTTTCCCTCTTCTTCATTTCTTCTTTTCAAGCACCCAGTAGAAAAGCGCTTCCTCTTTCCAAGAACATAGGTTGGCTATAGCTGTATATGTGTGTGATTTTATAGGCTACTTTAATGGCATTTAGTACAGAATCAACCCTATATAATAACTATGCAACCTTCAAATACACACACACACAAATATATGTATATGCGGCAGTCTGGTGCTAATTAAAGAGCAGTCATTATGCATATAATAAACAAACAAGCAATTGAAAAGAAAGAAAACAGGAAAGTTTGATGGACATTATCAGAAGCTCCCTGATAAATCCTTAATCAGAAGATAAAGATCATCATCTTAACCATTTATGATTGGATCAAAGCAGATTTGGGGTAATGTTGAGAGGCCCCATGTTAAAAGGATCATCTAAATAGCACCCTTAACTTTGTTTTTTCTTGAACTTTTAATTTTATCTCACACAGCTGAGTCAAAAGGACAAGTTTGTGAGGTGGATCATCTAAAAGAGTGTGTACCTTCTTCATCTTCCCTTCTCTTTTTTTTTTTTTTAAATCTTTTATGCGTTTAATATTTATATTATTGAATCAAGACAGATACCACTACCATATAATCCATTGGATTGCCCTTTATAAATTTATTCCTCTAGCCATCTCCTTGAAGGTCGGATATTGCAGCAGTTCAAAAGCTATACTAATTATATCAAGTTAATTATGTCATATCAAAGGGTGCAAGGATTTTTGTAATCATCTTCACCAATTATTTTGAGATCATAGATCAATAATTGTTGCAACATATAGGGAGTTGTAGATATTATTACAATGTCATTTCTTTTATTGCTCAACTAGGCTGGTTGGTGTTCAATTATTCAAAAAACTTGTATATTTTTTATTTGTGGCCTAATACAGATTAATGGAATCTATAAGTATTTATTTATTTATATATAGACTTGGTGAAGGACTATGATCATAAGACTAAGCTTATTTGGTTTGTCTCCTTTTCTGCGCACCATAGATCAGCATACATCCTTTTCTCAAACAAGGTAAAGAAAAGATTTAGAAGCAATTTTAATATGTTTTGTAGATACCCTTTACAAATAGAAAAATAAGTTGGCATTATAATATGACATAAATGGCCAATTTAATAATTCTGTCCCTTAATTTATTTTTGGTGAAGCAATTTAATAATTCAAGTTACACTTCTTATGAATTGACTAGACATTAATTTATGTACATGATCTATATGCTTTCGAAAGTTGCATCTAGATATTTGTTCTTGATGCAAGAAACATCGTATCATGCACAACAGCACAAGAAAAGTTCGTTGGGTGATTATTGTTATAGATGATCTTTACCCACAAAGCATATTAACTCTACTTACATTATAGTTTATGGTTCAAAGACATAAGAATTAGCTAGGTCTACCCCATTGGGTATTCAGATATGCAAGAACCCCACATGCTGTTCAATTTATTTTTTCATAGATTAATATTATTTTTCTGCGTACCAATAAGATTTGGACCAATGTTATTTAAGTTATTTTCATAAATGTGAGACTATGAGTTCGAAACTTATATACGTATAGTTATGGATGGTGAAAAGCTAAGAAAAAAAGAATAAATTAACTAACTTTTTGGTTAGGTTTTTGAAAGGGAAACCCACCACTAGGTAAAGGAATCTAAATATGGTTGAATGTGGAGTTGGAATCCACTTAAGGGTATTGTTGTTTTGATGTGAAGAAAACACATGTAATTTTTTTTTTTTTTTTGGCCCTTTAGAAATGAGCTTATTATAGAGACAATAACATGACTCCAACCTTTGACAAACCTCGGTCTCTTTTGGACGTGGAAAGATGGAGTCCACTATCCATTAGGCTCAACACTCATCATTGGTGCCTTAACTGAAATAAACTAAGCCTTTCTAAAGCTTCAATTATTGGTAGAAAGTAAACAGATCCACCCATCCATCCATCCATCGTTGCCCCCAATGCATAATTTAATTTTTTTTTTCCTCTTTTCTATATGGTAAATTAATATCATCTCCTCTTTTTGCTCCATCATTCATGAGACTTGTAGAAACAAAGCTATACCCTATTTTAGATCTTATATACTCAAGCTATAATATTTTATACTATATATAGCATTATTATTATTATTATTATTATTGTAATTGTTACTATTACTATCAAAACTATTAATATTCAAAACTTATTGAATTCTAATTAATTTAGTTTAATTAGGACATAATTATAAAAATAGTAAAAAATATTTAATAATTAACTTAATATAACTATACACACAACAATTCAAAATTGAAATGTTGTATAAACAAAATCTTTTTATTAGCTAATTCCAACTGATAATAACAATATTAAGAAATGTCCGACTGCATACCCTTATTAGGGTATCTTCAAACGCAGTTTAAGATTATATATGGTCACATTTGGATCCCTTATGCTCCCACCAACCCAAACCATAGCATATAATACGTATGTATATTATAATCCAAACAAAGGATCTTTTTCATGTGGACGGCTATACTATATACCCAATTATATATTATGATTATTCCCTTATTTATTTTGCCTCTACATACATACATACATATATAGTTATTAACTGAATATATACATATATATATATAAGCATGGAGAATAATAACATTGGAAGCATTATGTGTTGTCAGAGGTCAAGGCTGGCTATAGATGGTCCTGTAAATACGTGTCAACTACTTGCAATACAAGTAAGAACTTTTTTCAACACGTGTGTGGATCTTGGGAATCGGTCCCTGCTTTGAGGGTCGAGCCGCCACCACCATAACCATGACCATTAACAGCAGCAGCAGCAGAGGAGGGTGGTGGTGATGCTGGTGGTGGTGGGTGGTGGTAGGTTATATCAATTTGTCTTGGAATATATCATAAATACTGTACGTGGTTCTTGTAAAAATAGATTGGTCGGATGTGCCCAACTCATGGTCACATGGATCCCCATGTGACCCAGATGCCTTTGTTATGGGGAACAAATGAAACTATTTCATATAGGTCATTGACATTGCCCTATATAAACCCTCTCTCTATCTGACATTAAGAAAAAGATTGATGAGAAATTTTATGAATAATTTCTTTTATTTTTTCTAATGGGTCAGTTTGTATTGGTTCTTTAATTTATTCCATGCATGAATCCAATTTAATTATCACCTCCAAGTTCCACGCTATATCAGTCAATACACTGACTTGAAAAAACATTACAATGTAATGTCGCACCACTCCATTAATTATCAAGTTAAAAAAGAATAGATTGGTCAATGAAAACTGCATTTAGACCCCCCGTGCTACTCGTTATATATTGAAGAAGACATCTTTTTTTTTTTTTTTTTTTTTTGTCAGATACAATACATTTGATACAAAGCGGGAGCTTACAACAATATTGAGAGTAATCTTCAGCGATTACTATAATTGTTACAAGTTATAACATCAACTATCTGTAGGTCACTGAACTTTCATTAAATTTCAAAAAGGATACCCAATTTCAATTTGTTTCTTTTCAATCACTGAATTTTGATTAAATTTCAAAATGGATATCCAATTTTCAAATTGGTCCCCAATATTTTGCCCAAATTTTACATTG
>CATIWO010022078.1:0-11793 GCA_949673435.1 Macaranga tanarius | reverse complement strand
AATTTCTGAAGTTGTAATTATTTAGTAGTTTTGATTAAATTACTATCATTTTCTTTCAAATTTGCAAAGCTGAAAGGATTGGATTTGATGATGATTTATTATATCAGTTATTGAAATCTTTACTGGATTGTTGTTAGTATTCTTGGTTAAGCTTGAGTTTGTTTGGATGTCTATCAGTAAATCTAATGTATGAGCTCTAGTCTCCAAACGAGCCTGAGCTAAGCTCGAATTTGGCTCGAGCTCGAGCTGTAGTTTTCCAAATATTATAGAGCTCGAGCTGACTTTCTTAAGGCCGAACCGAGCTCGAGCTTTCCAAAGCTCGACTCGATTACAGCCCAGAGCTAGCTCCTTTCCTTCCATAAACCCTAATCCAAAGTTCTTGTTTTAATTTCATTTTATGTGAGTACTGCAAGCAAATTATACAATCTGTGTACCCTTTTCTTTTAAACGTTTGTTTGGTTGATTTGTTCACTGAATTTTTTGGTGTTTGATCATAGTTTTGCGAATTTGATTGCAGTGTTGGTGCTGGTGATTATAGCGAAGAACTAAAAATAAATTAAATTAAGGATGGAGGAGACTAAAAATCCTGACCTTGATCAATGCATAAACAAGTAAGTTTGCATATGGGTTTTTTTTTTTTTTTTTGTTGTTGTTGTTTTGCAGTTGCGTCTTTGTTTAATGTTTGGTTCTTGGGTTTAACTTGTTCTGACATTGCTTTTATTCATGTTTTAATTAGGGAAGCTCCCCAGTTAGCTGCAATTCTGAAAGAAATGAAAGATGGGTTAGATACAGTGAGGAGTAAGGTTGATGCTTTAACAGCTAAGGTAATAAAGCATTGCTTCTACTGTTTAACTATTGGCTAGCATGTTTGTTTAATGTCCGAGATGCAATTTTGCCTTGTGCTTAATCATCTCGGGGGCTCTTTGATCAAAATTCTTTCTTTTATATTCTATCATAGGTGAAAGCAAATAGTTTTCCAACAGCAGATGGGATAAGCTACCTTGAGGCTAAACATTTGTTGCTTCTAAACTATTGCCAGTCACTTGTTTATTATTTGCTTCGCAAGGCAAAAGGTTTGTCAATTGAGAAACATCCTGTAGTTAAAAGCCTCGTAGAGACAAGGTTGTTTTTGGAGAAGGTTTGGAAACTTTCTCTGTCTCCATGCATATCTGTCTACCTGATAAGTGTGACTGTCAGATATATTTTCTTTAACTATTTGTTTATTAACAGATACGGCCAATCGACAAAAAAATGGAATACCAAATTCAGAAGCTTGTCAGGGATAGTGGACATTCAACAGAGCAACCAAGTCTAAAGGAAAAGGAACCAGAGGCAACTGAGAAATCAGAAAATTTGCTGCAATATCGTCCGAACCCAGGAATGCTGGTTGACAAATTTGATAGGATGCCTGAGGTGAGTCTCATTATTATGCCAATAAATAGATTCTTGGAAACAAAATTTGGAAGTTTCTGTCGAGCTAAGTCCATTTTTGTATGCTTTAGGATGGTGGTGTGTATCGACCGCCGAAATTTGCCCCAACAAGCATGGAGGAGGGTAAGATGTCAAAACAAGAAAGAAATGCCTTGAGAAGGGAGAAGGAGACTGTACGGCAAGCTAATGAGGGTTTTATGAAAGAGATGATAGATGATATGGAGGGGAGACCTGAAGAAGTAAGCTTGTTCACTGCCTTTTTTGGCATATTTAGGCTTTACTTTATCTGCATTTGGTTTAATGTTTTGTCATTGATGGTAAATTACAGGTTAGAGAAGCGCTTGGAAATGATAGTCTGGAATTCATTAGATACCAGCAGCAATGGGAAAAACGTGCGCAGCAAGAGGAGGATCTCTTTACACGTGCTCCTATTACAAAGATGGAAAAGAAAAAGGAGAAGCAATTAAAGAAGTCGCAAGATGGGTATGCATGGTTCAGAATTAACAGTATTTATGGAGGTCAAATTGTTTCACTTTTTGGTCTAAAATATTCCTTGATCTGTCTGTCGTTTCTGTGTTCCAGGTTGCTTGCTTTGACTGATGATTTCTACAAGGAAATCAGAACCTTGCCCCTGGAGGATGATCAAACGACCAGTTTCAATAACAATAGCAGTGGAAAACTACAGAAACGGAAGGTATAATATTCAGAAGTAACATATGGCTGTTTCCTTTATTTGGTACTAAGAATTTGAATATCACATGGATAGTAATCATACCAACTCAGTGACAAGAGTTTAAAGATTTTTAAATTTGAATTTATATGAGGACTGTGGCTTGTGGTTCTTTATAATTTGACTTGAAAGATCTAGTGCAAGAATCACGTAATTATTTTATATTTGAATGTGATAACTTCAGAAGCTTCAATTAAATTTGAGGGTTCCCATGATGCATGTCTAATTTCTAGCTGTATACCTATGTTTATATTTATTTAGCCCTTCTTTTTATCATCATGCAAGGAGAACCAGATTTACATAATTTGTATGCATTATTGATATGACTTTTCTGGTTATTTGCAGAGACGACACTAAAACAACAATGGAGAACTTTAGACATGCTCAGCAGATGTAATCAGAGCTTTCACTTGATTAAAGTTCAAGCTGTCAAGCTGTCAAATTGAGAAAGTAATGGAAGTTTTGATAGAAGACATTTGTTAAACTATTTTTGGTAGTTGCCAATCTTTTATGCGGATTGTCTATTATGAGTGTTAAGCATTAAGGTTTGAGTAATTGTTTAGTGAAAGGCTGAAAGCTTTATTACGGCTACCAACAAAGATGGAATGTATATTCTTTGACTGAAAACAGAATGAGATTTATTTTTGGCATATAAGAAATTGGGAGAATCCGATATGCCAAACCAAGTGACAAAGCTCTGTTGACTGAAAACAGTATGAGATTTATGTTTGGCATATAAGAAATTGGGAGAATCCAATATGCCAAACCAAGTGACAAAGCTCTGTTCCAAATTTTATATATCATCAGTTCCAATCCCTGAAAACTAAATTACATAAAAATAAAAATAAAAAGCTACCAAAACTGTAAGAACCAAAATGCACAATGCAAAAAAGTATTAACAACCAAATAATCATGGATTAAACTTATTACAAGCAAAAGAAAAATGTACAGGCAGAGCAACCATATTACCAACAAAAATAGCTGGTTGCTCAAGATTCAGGAAAAAAAATGATAAAGAATTATAAACCTTGAAATGAAATTGTACAAGCTAATTTGAAGCCTGCTTGGCAGGCTGGGCTACATTGTACAGAACAAGACCCAAGACAAGAATCATGCTGCCGAGCATAAAAAAGGGGCTCAAACCAGCACCCTCCGGAAGATATGGCAATGGAAGCGATAAAACATAAATAGCTATTGGCACTGCAATGCAAAAGGTATATTAGCTAAAAGCTTACATACACAGCTCATATTTGCAAGCCAATTATGTGCATGGGCAAACACAGTTGTAGATTTTGAGTTTATGTGTGCAGAGAGGGAGTACCTGACAATGTTACAGCAAGAGAGGAAACAATTGCTGAAGAAATTTTCACTAAATTGAGCAATGATATGTTGAATGCCATATTAATTGTTATATACAACAGCGGAAGCAAAGGAGCCCCATCACATCCTGCACAAAGTACAAATTAAAATCAATGAGCATAATAACTAGAGATGGACAAACTTTGTGAAGTGACTCTTCATCAAGAAAATATACCATATCATTTTATAGTGAGTTTTTATAATCCATAATTACAAGCAGACTCCAAACGTTATGGAGAATATCATATTCACCACGCAAGTGCAAAGAACCAGATTACTGGAAAGGTTACCCATAAACATCTAGTACTGTATCATTAGTAGAAATGCGGAATCTTGTTCCCACCATAATTGAGAATACATGATGGAGTTTTTAAAAGGCATAGTTTGTGAGTTAAGAATATGGTAAACCAATGTTGTCCTATAACCTGGTAAACTTTACACAACAACAATAGAATTTTGGTCAAAAAATGTAACAAGGTATCTAGCAGCATGTCTATGTAGGATGAAAGCTTGCCTTGTGTATTTCTTCCAATATTGACAAGACAGCCAGCACCACTTTTCAGATAGGAAGGAAGCTGGGAAAATGGTATGCCTTTCAAATTTGACAGAATGGGTAGAAGAAGTAGCACAAAAAGAGCCTGCAATGAAATATAGAGCAAAAGTTGTTTTATATGGTGTTATTCTTGTGAAGTCGTGCAAGCTCAACCATTTCATAATGATTAATTGAACTTAACAAACAAAAAGTATTTCTTTACATGAAAGTCTAAGGAAAGAGGGAACATTTATTTTTGGAAGGATTTACCAAAAGCAAGCTGTCTTCAATTTTTTGTTTATTCTATAAATGCCAATTACCAGTCAAGATAAAGTTCAGCAATTATTTTGAGTAACTTACTACAGAGGGTTCTTTCCCTAAAAAAAACTTACTCCTGCCCCACAATACTTTTCATCTCTTGGATGATCATTTCTTCTGAATGACAGAAGGACGAACTAAGAGAACCTTCTAAAATATCCTACCAAAGAAAAAAATTACAAATCCAGGATTTGTATAACCAAAAAATATGAGAAAATACAACAATTTTCAGATAAAAATTTGCTATTAAAAAGTCATTGCAATACCACCACCACCAGCTAGTGGGTCTGATCAAACAGTCCAAAAGTCTTGCAGTTTGGCTTAGGCTTACTAAAACAGCATATAATAAAGCTCTAGGCTGCATTACTAAGGTAAATAATAGAATATAATTTAACATGTAGAAATTGGGCTGTTTTGCTCTACTTATCACCAAACAACCAGAGCATTCCACTGCCAGATACTTCAAATGATTTAAGAAATAGTAGAAATTGGGCTTCATAGAAATAGGTGAGGACTTAATTTCCTTTGACAACCTGATCCTAGGCTTACGGTAATGAGCCATGGGTCAAACATGTATGCATATAGCCCTTGTTTTTCTACTAATTCTCAACCAGGGAAAATTTAGCAACTATCAATATGAACTTTTACAGCAAGTATGCACATTACCTGAAATCCAGAACCAAAAGAATTGACAACAAATATGTCAAGTGACTTTCCCTGCACCCAAACAAACCAAAAGCACCAAGAAATTTCAGCTATAAAAGATTAGTTAGAAGACTAGCCAATTTCTGAAAAGACACTGGTTAATACAATACAGCATACCTTTAGGCGTTTTGCAGCATCTACAAATATAAATTCCTGTTAACAGAGAAATTGGGAATTATTTATTTTGCTTAGACAGTGAACAATCAAGCAAAATCAGCTACTGTCTATAGCAGTAACCTTTATAATGGATGCACCAGCTTGAAAAGCACTTGATATTATCATTACTGTTGGCCAAATGAATTCAACTCCAGATAGCATCTGATCAGCACTGGATCCACTGTCATTATGAAACATGCCAAAAACTATCATGATCACACTTTCCAACAAGTACAAGAAGATATAACAGGTGACAAAATATGCTTATGACCAAAAGAATTAATACAAGTCTCTGTAAGTTCAAAGTGCAGACTTCAGAGACCAGATCAAGCATAGTGGTTATTCACCCTAGAATCTACTCTCATTTACTTTTTATATATTATATTACCAAGGCTTGAGAAATCTTGGCCATTGCAAGGCCCAACCAACATTAGCCTACAGCCCTACACTATATCCTTCTCTGCGATTATTACAGCCAAAATGCCTATCGAGATTGTTGCTAGGCAAAACTACATCTACTGCCAGGTGCCAACCAAACAAACAAATTGATGAAACATGTTGGATGGATTTCAACCACTTTTTGATAACTATAGGCCTGCAGATTTCATTTTGCTTCTGGTAACAAACAAGAGATAGTGTTCAAGAACCATCTTGGACAAGAAATGACAGTTCAAACTTGCAAATCTTTCCTGCCAAGGAGAAATTATCTGAAACCTTTCAAAGCACTCTATCAGCCAACAAGGAACAAGCCATGCAATGGTAATGACCCCTGATCATTTAGATATATTATCCACAAATAAGAGTGTGATCCTGAACAGAACCTTCAATTTTTTTTTTTTTTTTTTTTTTTAATGCATCTAGAACAAAACTTGGAAACACACCAAATTCAATAAACTACTTCCATTACTTTTCAGGTTATATGTAAACTACCATTCACTCTAAGACTCTAAGACTCTATGTAGGAAATTGATTTAGTCATAATGCAAAACAGATTAAAATTTCCTTAAAAAATAAAATAAAATTTTGCAAGCAGCAGGAAAGAAATAAATAGAAAAATACCTTAAAAACAAAACTAACTAGGTGGGTGTCAAATGCTAGAGAAGAGAAAAAGAAAGGAAAGTAACTTAACATAGAAAAAAGGGAAGGGGTGCCAGATTGTTCAGGAATAGGATATTTGAAGCCAAAATAGTTAGAATTATACACAACAATCATTTTACATGCAGAGCCCAAACCATTGTATCTTCTATCATAGTTTTAGGATAAATACATGCTCCTTCAGCAAGGTTCTGCAGTAACAAAATTGTATCAGGCTAACCAACAAAATGCCAAAACAGCCTAACCTACTAAACAATGCCGTCCAAAGAAGTAAAAATGAAATCTCTCTCCAAAGTGTAGCTCACATGGAAAGTTCTCCTAAAAGTTATAAAGGAGTACAAAAAAGTGCATTCATTGCAGCTATAGTTGTTCAATTTCCCATATTGGCTCAAATCTTTAGATTGCCAATTTGATATGCATCAAGAAGAATACAATACTAAGAGTTTCATATTCATGTCGCAACAAGTGCTGACTGTCTTTCTTATATGATTTACATAACAAGGACCTCAAACTTTGGCAGTGGAACCATATATCTTGAGATACTAAAACCAGAATTAAGAATTCTTATTAACATGTAAGAGTCAATTGATACCTTGCAACAGCTACCATTACACCAGTAGCTACAAGCAAGCAGCCAATTATTTGATTGAACGAGTATCTTCTTCCCAAAAGAAGTGCAGAAAACCCCAGTTGCCACACCAAAAATGTCTGGAACAAAAAAAAAAAATGATAACCAACCACAGGAAATCCAGTTCAAAAAAAACAAAAAAAACAAAGAAAAGCAACTTCAAAAATGATGATGATGTATATTTAAATACAACAGCAAGGTCCCACACAACTTATCTGTTCAATGGTTGCAGACATGCATATGTTAACATATAATGCAAGCATAGAAATCAACTCCTATAACACAAACACAAACTTCCTCAAGAAAGCAACAGTAAAATTACATTAAAAGGAAAAGAGAGGATGTAAAAGTACCTGATTAAGTATAGGTATAGCAGGTCCAGGGAGCATGGCTATAAAAGACACAAAAACATCAATAACATGTACAATTTCCAAGTCAAAATAAATTAATTAAACAAATAAAATGCAGCTCTTTGGCCTTGTTTGAAATGTCTCATGCATAAGAATTCTTCAATTCAGTGCTTGCAAAATCATGCCTTTTGTCACATAACTTCATTTTTTTTTTTCAAATGCCTTGTTTTTTAAGTTGCATGAATTGAATTGAATTCCATTCCATTCAATTCTTACATTTTTAGACTCTCCCGGCACTACATTAACACTTTTCTTCTCTTCTCTTCAAATACACATGCAAACTTCTAATTCCAAAACGTCAGCATATAAAATATGAAAATTACCAGCAGCAGACATTCCAGTAGCAACACCGAGAGCTTCCAAAATACCAATGACAACAAACCGTGATTTCGGAAGAGCTAACATTTCATCACTCACAATTCCTGCACGATACCGTACATACAATATCGTAAAATAAATCACCACGTACCTAAAAATTAAACACATTTCCATCCTCCGTTAATATCATCACACTTGAAAAATAAACAAACAATTATTTAGAAAAAAGAAACCGCACATAACGTACCCGAAGGTGCTGAATTGAGCCAAGAAGAAGGGATATTGTTTCATAGGAACGAGCGCTAGCTTGTAAAGTACACGATTAGCAATGGCTAATGATACAGTGATTGCAGAGCTAACGATGATTAATTTGTTGTCGGAGGTAGCGGCGCGCGGCGGCGGTGATTCATTTGATGCGCGAAGAGTAAAATTAGGGTTTCTGCCCGAGTTGTAGTGAATGCGAGTGTTGGTATTGGTGTTTGTGGTGAGTTTATGATAACCGCCGTCGGAGAGTGCCGGTTTTGGTAAACGGAGTTTAGAATTTCTGCGGAAGGACATTGGTCCATTAACGTTGTAGGTGTGGAGACGGGTAACGGTGTTGCTGAACAATGTCGTATTAATTTGGAGTACCATAGTTGCACAAATGGAGGGTGGGAAGCGAGAAGATGACGGTTTTTGTTTGTTGTTGGTCAATGGTTACTGGATTTTCAAACTATTCGGATTGTTTGGTACTTTGGTTGTTGGAAAATATTGCATTCTGCTGACGGGATAGTGGATACAATGGTTCTTATCCCTGGACGGTGTTTTAGATTAAACCAAACAAGAGGTTTTTTTTTTTTTTTTTTTGTGTGTGTGTGTGAGAACTATTAGTATAGTCCATTGGACTACCTTTAACTAATCTAATTTGATTCAGGTAGAACTATCAGTTCGGTAAAAATCTTCCAACAATTATTTTAACGTAGGTGCATTTACTAAAATCAAATTTAAGATATTAGTTTAAGCGATAACAACTCTCTACCAGCTGATTTGAATGGTTGTTGGTAAATAAAGCCAATAAATTATATGAGAGTACAACGCTAATGCCATTTCAAAATTGCCATTTGGTAACCAAGCTCTAAAATGGAAATTTTTTTTGTCTTTCTATTTTTTAAAAAAATCATAATTAATCTATTTTTAGAGAAAATAATTAAAAAATTAAACTCACATTTTTACAATATTATATGTAAATTGCATTTGCAAGCTAAAATAATATTTGACTCCTATTCTCATATTCATGTGTATTAAATTATTAGTTTTGACAAAAATATGAAATAGTTAATTTTTTAATATGTATTAAAATTTTATTTTGAAATTGTTATTATATTTATGTTTATCTATATATAAACTAATTTTTTTAACTATTAAAAAAACTTTTTAGTCACCATTTTTCCATACAATGGAAGTAAATTTTAATATATCAAATAAATAAATAATCAACAATAATCACTTGATTAGTTCGAATTTAATTTATTTATTATGGTGAAACTTATTATATTATTTATTTTTTATGAATTGTTTACAAATATAAATTGAGCATAAATGGATCTAAAAATTATAAATTAAAAGTAAAATGATTTATTAAAAATAAAACATTAAATTATTTAATAAAAAAATTTAATATATTATTTAACTTTTAAATAATTTATATGTTTCTAAAGGGCAAAGGCCCAACTTGGACCCTATCATTTTGCACTAATTTTAATTTAGCCCTTATCATTTTTTTAATTCTATTGGAACTTCATGTTGCCAAATTGAAATCAAATCAATCCCCGCCATTAAATTGCATCAAACGGCTGTTAATTCCAGCTGACGTGGAGAACTTTGGTCCTATATATGTAGCAAATGTGGCACTGGCTGGTCCCACACCGTAGGAAGCAATCTTCCTTCTTTATAATTGTTGTAGCGATTTAAAATTCCCAAATCAAAAATTCTAAATCCCTAAATTCCTCTTTCTAATTTCACTCAATTGTCACAAATCCTCGATTTAAACTTGCAAAATTTATCTTCCAAGAAGACAAGAGTTATATAGGATACTGATATTTGACAATAAGCAAAGAATTTCAGAGATGGCATCTTCATCGCCGATTTCGTCTTCTTCAACTTGAATAAGACATGCACAATGAGGGTCAGAACATTATTTTCAGTGACATCAAACTTAGATCTGTTGCTGAAAAAGGCCATGCACCAGTTTTTTGGACAATATTTCATCAAATCCTCAGTAGCTTTTTTACTAACATCCTCTAACATTTTTAGGTTGTCTTCGAATTCCTCCTTATATGTGCTCCATGCACATACCTAGAATTCTTTTTTGAGCTCTCCTCCACCCCATCTCTTATACCAGTTAGCATAGATGTGTCTAGTACACCACCAATGCTCAGCTTGAAGCAGCACTTCTGAAACAACACCCAATAGTCCCTAATATATATATAACATAATTGGAAAGCATATAGTTTTAATTTCATGTTACTTTTGAAATAGCACATAATTAATAAAGGAAAGAAACTAATGTTTTAATTTGAAGGAAATCATACCTTTTACATATACTACTTCCATATTGTAAATCAAGCTCTTTTACCAGCATTAAAGAAATCATTTCCAGTTTACTTTATTTTCTTTATCAGTTACAACCCATGCTATAGGATATATTTGATCAATGCGATCGTTTCCTACAACAACAAGTATTTGCCCTTTCACAGTGCCTTTTAAGAAACTTCCATTTAAACCAATTAAAGGCCTACATATTGCTTTCCAACCAGCCTTCAATGCACTATAACAGATGAAAATTCTTCAAAACACTATTCTGCCCTTTCTCAGTTCTTCTTAGCACAAATCAAAAGTAGCTGTATTCCAGCATGTGCATAAGCTGCAAAGTAACTAAATTCTTTAATATAACTTCCTTCAAGCTCTGTTTTGATAATCTTTCTGGGCCTCTTATATTTTTATGGTTTGACATTCAACCTCAATTCCTTTTTTGCATCAGCAACCATCTGTTTAATTTTGGTATGTGGTTTGCTCTAAATATTGTCCTTGAAGTTCATTGCTAAAAAAGCAACTGTAGCCCGTGAATTATTAAAGCTTCTATAATAAGTATGTTTAGGTTAGAGTTTTTTCACGATCATTCCACCTATATTCCCATCCTTAAACGCAAACAACAGAAAAGGCAACCAGGTTCTTTGCACTTTGCTTTAATCCTAAATCTTTCATTGGGTTTTAACTTCAAATTTTTGCCTTTAGCTACACTATATTTAACAATGGCATCTCTTACTTTATTTGCACCACTAAAAATCATTCATAACATAAATATGGATTGTTATCATCCACATCATACTTGATTTTTTTCTAGACTACATAATGATGTCAATGTCATCTTCTTTATCTATTGTGCCCTCTTCCTCTTCCTCATTTTCCTTGCTTTCTTTCTTGCTATCATTTTCTTTAGTTTGCTTACTTTCCTTACCTTCCTTACCTTCCTCACCTTCTTCATTAGCTTCTGCTCCATTACCTTCCCCATCACCCTATTCAACATTTATGTCTATAAGTGCTATATTATTTCTGCCTACATCACTAGCTTTATCACCCAATATATGACTCAGAAAGGTGTCATTATCATTCAGTACATCATCAACACAAATATAAAAATTATTATAAATGGACTGACTATCTTTATTTATTCTACATGACTCATTCTCATGTGCTTGTACATGCTATATTATGTGCCTACGTTGCTTCCTAGACTTGGAACACCCCTATCTTCATTTTAACTCCCATAAAGCACATAAATATGAATTTATTTGACACTAGCTTTTATAACGTACTTATCCAACTTTCTAATGTCATTGTGTAACAGCCCAGGATCACTCGGCCCACGAGGTATTGTCCGCTTTGGCACCGGCCCCAGGCAACGGTCCTCACGATTTTATCCTCCAAAAGGCGCCTCGTGAAGGAAGGGGCATTGCACCTATATAAGGCATGGCAACTACCCACTTCCATCCGATGTGGGATCTCACAATCCACCCCCCTTAGGGCCCCAGCGTCCACGCTGGCACACCGAACCCGAGGATTTGGCTCTGAT